>WYDI02025297.1:0-36009 GCA_009867235.2 Psittacus erithacus | reverse complement strand
ACAAAAACAAAAAGATAAACGTCCCACGAAAAAAGTACGAAAAAAGAAAAGAAAAGTGTATAAGAAAGGGGGGGGGGGGGGGGGGGGGGGGGGGGGGGGGGGGAAAAGAGAGAATCTGTAAACTAAAAATGGAATTAGCCAAAGCTGTAAAGTCTTAATTCAAACCTGAGCTTTGACATTTAATGTTCACCTGGTGAGTTGGGTGTTGGGGTTTTTTTTTTCCTCCTTCCCTTGGTATGTGTGCTTACAGGATTGAAACCTTAAATGGAGCAAAATGAGTGTGCCCAGTGCACCCATAACAAGCAGGATAGCAATGATTTTACCTAGGAATACTTACAGGGAAGTTTTGAGCCAGTAGGCTTTGATAATCATCACTGTTTTCAATAACACAGTGTTAAAGAGTGAGTCTATGTAAAAAGACTCTTCTCATAGAATGTGCAAAATGATACACAAACAAGTCAAAGAGGGCTTGTGTGCCTTTTCCCTCATGCAGCATATGAAAGAAGATGTAGTAGTCTTTCAGGATTATTTAAAAAAATTTTTAAAGAGGTATTTGTGCAGGTTGAGAAAGAGGAAACAGACTCCTGGTTTTTCATTTAATAAAAAGGTCTTATTGCTGACCATATACAGTGACAAGTAAAAATGTAATGAACGTAATATCAGTAGAACTGGAGGGTAAAGCCTAGCAAGGGAGAGGAAAAGATTTGTTTGAAAACAGTGTCAAGTAATCTTTGTATGTTCCTCCAACTCTGAGGCTTAATACATGCTCTAGATAACTGGTGTCCAGTAAACATCCATCTTCTAAGTGTCTAACATGTAAATCTGTAGTGTGCTTTTGTGCTGTCTAAAAAGGCCTCCAAGAAGAGAGGCAAAGCATTCACCAGGAAAAGAATAGATTTGAGGGATGTTATTGATATTTAAAGGGAAAAGTAAGAAATTTCCTTAATCTATGAAACTTCCAGGGCTTCACTCTAAAACATGCAATATGTGGAAGCACAAAGACAGACTTTTTGCAGGTCACCTTCAGGAAAAGGAGGAGGACTTGGGGTAGACAAAGAATGGGAAGTTGGTTTAAAGCTTAGTGATATATTCTGAAGAGCAGACTGTCATTTTAAGCAGCCCTGTGCAAGGCTTGTTTGGGGACCTGCTATTTTGTCTTAATCCCAGCATTTTCTTTCATTTTCATAAGCAGTATCTAGGATGTGAACTTTGAACATGCTTTGCCTGATTACTGTAGGACAGGTGTACAGATAGGGTTGAATAAATGCCGTGAAAACGTTGTAGTCACAAAATGGCTATAGATGTCCTAATTCCAGACACTCAGCATTATATATTAGACAGCAGCTCTGCTCAAACAGTAAAAGAACACGTCACTATATATCCCCGTCAGATTAAAAAACTAATTTGAAAAGATTAATGTATTCCATTCCTGTTAGCCTGAATCAGATACCGCTGTGCCTACAGCAGCACTGCCTCCTGATTATTGAATTTTTATGGCCTTGTAATTAATTGCAGATTCCCTGTTTTGTTCTATTTCTTTTTCTCTGACATTTTAATTTCAACAAAAAGCAGCGGTCTCCATGCAGCCTCTCTCAGGAGATCCTAATGGCCTATAAAACAAAATGACTTATAGATATGGCACCCACTTCAGTTGGCTAGCGATTGTTCGAAACCTTGCTGATCATGCGGAATTTAATTTTTTCCCTTCCTCTACTGTACTTATTTCTTGTCTATTAAATTGCAGCTCCAGTGTCCTGACTAACAAATGGATGTAACAAAGTGCCACCCTTCCGTAATACATAACTGTTGCCACATGCAAATTTTTTCTTAAAAAATTGCAGTTCGTTTTATCTAATTATAAATGAATAGATGACTCTTGCACACGAATAGAATATTGTCCTTGACTCTGCACGTGAGAATTTTATGTCCTGGTAAATCATTTGGATTTATTATAAATGTAAGGAATCAAATGTGGCTTAGATTCATTTTGCATTTTCTTTCCTTCTCTTCCTTCTCCCCAAAATACCGCAATGTGCAGAAATGATATATTTCTGTGCTGTAGAAAGGCATGTTAGCATGACTCGCCATCTCCCAGTGAAACTCCTGGAGTTACTGAAGGCTAGTAGTACTGAATTATTGTTATTTATGTTACAGTAGCGCCTTGAGATCAGAACCCCATTTGTCTGGGCAGTGTATCAACACATAATAAAAGCTCATCTTTGCCCAAAAGAGTTTATAATCAAATGAAAGCACCCTCAAGGATAGCGTTTGGGTGTGGGTTGTACCTGGGAAGGGAGGAAACGGTGGTAAGGATTGCCAGTGCCAGTGCATTGGACGGCTGCAGGGGCACTGCTGGGGATGCTTTGGCCTGGGAAAGGGCAGACTGTGTGGGGAGCAGGGATGGCAAGACTCAGAATTGCCAGAATGCATCTTGTGGTGGTACAGCCTGCTGGAAACATCATCTCTGCTGTCCACGGGGCCTGCACCTTACCTGGTTGAAGTTGGGTCAGTGGATCTTCATCTTCCACCCCTTAGGGTATATGATCTGTCATTCCTTAGCACATTCCTTCAATGTGCTCCCAGGAGTTTCCGAGCAATGTTCCCTCTCTGTAGTGAAGTACTTGTCAAAGCAAGGGGGTGTGAGGTGTCTGCTGGAGTAGGAGGGCTGTCTGAGAGCTGCTGACGAAGAGCTACTTGCATTAGCTGGCTTCAAAGCAGCTAGCGGAAGCATTTGTAACCTGACCACTGAAGTGCTTGTGGAATCTGCTTGTAAACCAGAGTCAATTAGCCCCCGCACTGCTAAAACAAGTCTGTTCTTAGATTAGTTTAAATCTAGCATTCCACAGACATGCCTGTTTTGTAATCATGCTTGCAGGTTGCAACACTGCAGTGCCCTCAGCAGGTGCTTAGCTGTGTGAGCTCTGTTCCAGAGAAAGGACTCATGCCTCCATGCTAAGCGTGTAGCCTTCTTCCCAGACTTGGAAACAAAAGGTGAAGGTATGCGTGGGTGGCTGAAGTAGAGTGACAAGAAGTCACCGATCCAATTCAATATATATTATCTTTTAAGTGCATGCTTATCTAAATGGTAGCACTTAGGGGGATAGTCAATACTGACCGTACACTCCTAGTGTTCCCACATTAGAACTCCCTAGATGATACAATAATACAAATTATGGTTTTGCTGGACTGGAGTCTTGCTGGTTGCTGCTTTCAGCTTCCTAACTGAAATACAGGCAGTAATCTTTTCATAGCTATGGCAAAGCTAAAGAAGGAATTCCTGACAGGGCTGGCAATTTTGTGTATTTCCAAGAGGAGCTATATAAATTTTCCATCATCTGTTCTCTCTCATGGGTGTAAGCAAGACGAAACATACTGAAAGCCCACAACCAATACCACTTCCTGAATTTAAAAAAGAGTAATTAAGACAAACCAGCCCTTTTTAGTATGACCTTTGTACCTCTGCTGTGCTCACTTTCCATGAGATATCAATGCAAAAGCCATCCTGCATGTTCATCTTGCTAAAAAGGACTTCTTCCTTTCATCTCTGTTCCTAACTGAACCTATCTGGCCTGGTGTCCTTCACCTGGGGTGTTTTGTCTGGTTTGCTTGGACATCTGAATGGTAGCAGGAGCCTCAGCTTTCCCATTCCATGGATTCCTGGTTGGAGTGTTGGGATAATGTGCTACAGCCTTGACATACATTAGAAAGATATGTTCAAGAGGTTGCCTGATCTGTCTCGGCAAGCACCCAGAGCAAAAGTTCTGTTTTAAAGTTTATTGATTTACTTAGGTTGATATCTAGCCAAAGAAGTGCTTGCTCGCTTGGGAAAGAACAAAGAAACAAGCTATTTCCATCGTATACCTGTGGGGGGTCTAGTTAGAACACTCTGGATAATGCATTTGTACCAGCCGGAATCTCCTTACTGTCTGCTGACAGTTACCTGCTGTCTTTCAGCCTGAGGAAGAGTTAAAATCTGCTCTGTTGGTATCTATGAAGCTGTTTTTCCTGACTGAGCTATTTTGTCTTTTTCTGATTAATTGTAGGAGGGTTTAGTGCTTGAATATTCCAATCAGAACTTGACAGTGTGATATGGCCTCATTGTAGTCTACAGGAGACATCTTTGCAGATCATTTCTTCATGGCACTGAAGTGTTTTCCAGGAGTCTAAGGTGATTCTACTCTGCTATTGATGTCCAGCATAACTGTGGCTTTGCATGTCCTTTTTATCAGTCTCTAAAAGCCATGGTACCATAATTCCCATCTATTTTGTGTCTGTCTTGCTTCATGTTTCTTTTCTGAGGGTTTGAAGTTCTTGTATGGTTTCTTCTGGTCAGTCACGAGTCAGGACATCATTAGTGGCTCTGTGTGTATGGAACTGTATGTGTTTGATTGCTGAAATTGTTTGCAGATCTGGTTCCGCCACAGCTGGGCTAGGAATCACCTAGTCCAAGAGAAGAAACAGCACTACAGGCTACCACTTTTAAGCCGCATGCCGCATCAGATGTGTTATCTTTATTTTTTATTTTTTTGTTAGTGCAAAAAGAAACACCTAAAATACTAGTTGTGAGCCTCTGGATCTGTTGGGGGAAAAAATTGCCCTCAGAAGACAGCTTGTCCAGGCCTGGATACCTGGCTTAATTCAGTAGTTTAAATGAGGTACTTCTGTGTTTACGTACTGCCTTCCAACCAGAGGTATAGAAATATCGTGATTGTTTGCTTCTGGCTGTTTAGATTTTAAGAAATGTTTTATCTTCTGTTGTCACTTTATCAAGATTTGGTTCTGCTGCTTGGTGCTAGAAATGTGCATAGAGGAAAAAATATAGCATCTGCAGAAAAATACAGACACAGGGTTATGCTTGTGGATTGGGAACACCCTGACTGAGGCTGCATGTGATGTTGCCAGAAGGCCTTAAGCAGGTATGGGCTGCAAAACTGAGCAGATGAAAAATGTTTCTGGATCTATGAAGCTTTCATCCCACAGTACACTTAAACATCAGTTATTTATTTGCACAGTTTGCGGCAGAAGTTTTAGCATACCATATACTATTTAACCAGAACAGTGCTGGTATCAGACTTCATCACATGTAAGAAAATATAACCAGAAATTATATTTGTGGCTGGAGAAACAGCAAACCTGGATTTTGACATGTTTAAAAGTGGCTCTATTGACAAAGGGATTTTTCAGACTTGCACAGAAGTTCAATATGTTCGTATAGCAGCAATAACAAGAATAATCCCACTTAGGAAGGACATAGGTGTTCTTTAATTTGGTTCTTTTTCTAGGAAGCAGTTACTTTTTTTTTTTCCAACTTTTAAAGAGAAAAGTTATCTAAAATCTATCATTTTAATGTGGGTTTTGCTTTTTTTTTTTTTTTTTTTTTTTTTTTCAGTTTTGAATAGCTTAGCAAATCTTTATGAAAGTAAGAAATCCCAGTGTTGTTTCTGCATTAAGGGTAATGGTGCAGTTAAGTTCTGGTGTGACAAATCAAGGGCTTAAAAGTATTTAGGAGAGAGAGCAGAATGAAACATAACTATTCTCTTCTTGATATCTGGGCTGAAATGTCTCCTTTAAACTCAACGGCTGTGGATTACGTTTTCCGACAACATGTGTGTTTTACTGAGTTTGTCAGAAAGTTTAAACTCTCATACAGGATGCACTATATGCTTTTTTTTTTAATATCAATATACTGAGGGATGTGGAACCCTTTAGAAGATGCTTCAGTATGAATTTGAGAGCAGTGAGGGTTTCATCCACAGGGGAGGTATCCAGAAAGGAGAAGCAGGGATAGCTGTAGGACAGAATTAATGTGAATTTGCAGCTGGTATGAAAGCTATAACCCTACCTGAGTCATTAAAACTGTGGATCTGTTCTGGACATGAAACAGAAACTGTAGCAGGTGATGCATTAAGAACTAGGCTGTGTGAAAGGAGCAGGGCAGTGGTTACAAAGAGAACAAAGAAATCTGACCTTCTGCCATCAGATTCATTATTTTAAAGAAAAATTGAAGTTGATATTAAAAAAAACTGGGAAAAGTTTTTTCGAAATATTTTCTTCCAAATGCTGTAACTAAAGGATAGAAATTCTAATAAGGTGACTTAACAAGAGTGAATTTGCAATTACTGGTAATAAACAAGCATGTTGCATAAGTTCTTTCTGAGCAGGAGCTAGTTATGCGTAGCGGGGATGAGCTATGGATTTAAGAATGCTATTTCAATTTACATGTGCTAGACCTTTTAGAGATTCTTAAAGCCTGAGCAAGTGTTTCTTTTCTTAGAGCAAATTTGCTGTCACTTCAATCCATGCAAAACTAGAATAATAACTTTCAACTCATGGCTGTTACCTTAGAGTAAGTGAAAGCAAAATTTGGCCCTTCTTGCAAGAGCAGGTCTTAGTTTTCAGCTAACTTGACCTGGCTTTGCATCATGTTTTCTGTATATGGATAGTTAAATTTGTTTTTCATTTATGTTGGGGGTTAATGAATTTGAAAAAGGCTGAATTTACTTAATTTGAGTGTGTTACCATAACACTTTCTATATAGCCTTTCATCTGAGTGATTTTATTTCTGTGTAAATTCTGGATAGTGTTATTTTTCCTAGTGTAAAGGGTATGTAAGTAAATTTCAAAAGATAAATGAGCCTTTGCACTCCAATATAATTTCTGTACAATCCTATGTCTTATTTATACATTCAGAAAATAGACAAAATGGTGATGTTTTGGCTCGCAGAGCCTTCAGAGTATATAAATAACACATATTATTGCATATAAATTATATCGGAGTGCAGATGCTCATTCATCTTTTGGAATTTATCTGCATAGTTTAGCGTTTCCATCCGCAAATGCTTGAAACCAGTCTGGAACCCTGAGGGAGTGATATGTCTCTGTGCCAAAACTGGCACTAAGGGAAATGTCGCTCAAGGAGTTGAAGTTGACTGTAACGTACACTCTGTCACCACACCCACAAATACAAATTTTTCTAATCAAAGGGACTGAATTGTTGGCCCTCTAGTTATTGTGTTATACCCATCTTCCCAGGTTGTCGGTTCCAGGACTGACGTTTTAGTGGCTAAAGCCCTATAAATTAGACCCTGTACAGCCACTAGGCATAAGTGCTTTCTTGGTACCATATTCTAATTTTTCTAATTCTCAGTAAATAATTTTATTATTTACATAACCAGTTCCTGCAGACTAACTGAAGTCTTTAGTCCAGATTCATTCCAGCAGGCGCTCGAGGTTAAAAATTACCTGTTCATCTGAAACAAAACACATTAATATACCTCTTTTAGAAGCAGAGCCAAGATGACTGAAGGGCTGCAGGACAGATGGAGAGAGAACAGGAGTAGGGGTTTTGGAAACTGTCTTTCACAAGGGGTTAGAGAAATGGGAGGACTGACTGAATCTAGAAATAAGCTTTTGTGCAGAATAAGAACTTGAGACATGAGGGAAGAACCAGATGCAACTGCAGGAGCGTTGCAGCAGTCTACTTTATTACTTTTGTACAGGCAGAGTATGATATGCCTTTTCCTTCTCTTCCTTAGCTTTCTGCCCTATCTACCCACCTTTAATCCATCAAAGTGTCTTTGGGCAGAATATGCAAAAATACTTCATACTCCCTGGTGGCTGCTGATGCGCAAACTTGTGAACAGCCCTTTGACAGGTTCTGCCACTTGTGTGCTGCTCAGGTTTGTTGAGTCCCTCTCAACAAACTACTCCCAGTAGGAGTTGGAAACCTGCAGAAAAGCATGGAGTAAATGCTGCTGTCTTGTGGCTGTTTTGCCTTGCTAGAATGTAGAAAGATTGGGCTTGAATGCTGCTCACAAGAAGGGATGCGTGAGGATGAGCAGCATAGCAGAAAACACAGGCAGTAGTGTCTGTCCTGTAGATGGTGTGGAGTTCTTGGTACGCAGAAACCTCAGGAAAGGCCAATTCTGGCCTTACAGAATAGGCGGAAGACAGGTAACAGTAGACACCTACATGTAATGAAAGGGAAGTTTGGTGTGGAAATTGGAAAAATTCAGAGCTAATCAGAGAAGCTGGATTCATGCATCCTTCTCCCCACTTAAACACTCACATAGCTATGCACATGGCATAGTCCTACACAGGCCGCCTAGGAATAACATTCTGCACCCACTTGGCACTTCCTTGAAGTGTATTGTCTCTCAGAGCACCTCAGACTGCTTGTGGCTTCAGTCTGTGGTGTACCTACTTTTATTTTGGGAGCAGAGAGACGTTCAAGGTGGTTGAGGATGAGGCTTCTTGGGAATCCTACGAGGTACTGGCAGTTGAATACTCTTAAAAATTGGCCCACAGTATATCACATAGCATGTAAATGATATGGGACAGAATTTGGGGTCTTACTTCCTGTCTTAGCATTTTCCAACCCATAGAAAATACTGCTTCTCAATTTCTTTTACTTTCACCATCGCATTCCAATGATAGAAGCTACTCAGCCCTTCCCACCCAAGGTAGAATGATAAAATTTCTCAGGAAACACATCTTCTCAAGTAAACCCTGTGGACTATGTATGTTCTATCTTGTTTTTAAATACTATAAATGCAGATGTGAGAGAGTTTTATAGATTCTTACTCTCTCCCCAGTACACTGCTCTATTTATAACAAATGCAACAATATGTTATAAATACTCAAAACACCAATGCATTAGAATCAAACCAGCTGTAAATTCCCATCCTTTGCATAAAAGTGAAAATCTCTAATAGTGTGCTTTGCAATTTGGCCATGCTAAGAGCAATAAAGAACCATATATAATGTAAAGGTGCTGCTGTAAGTAGCCAAAACGTACAGGATAATTTTATTTTTCTTTCAGAGAAGCTGATCTTTGAAGAGGTCTCTAATGAGATTCTGCTTGGCTTGGAATATCCTAAAAAAAAAACCTGCTACAGTTTAGCAATACACCTTGCATTTAATGGTGGGCTTCAGATTAGGAACCAGTAGTTGCAATTATGTTAATAATTTATACTTTCTCCATCTTACATTAACACTTGGAACTTATCCTGTAGTCACATAATGAAATGTATGTTAAAGCAGAGAGGTGGAGTTGCACCAAATATTAAACATTCTTATTTTAGATAAGGCTGAAATGTTCAGTTTAATACTGCAATTATATATATGCACATGCTATATATATAATATATATAATATATAATACTGTATGTACCTGGTTTTGGACAATTGAAAGTGGGGACACTGAAATACACTGTAATGATGCAATGACAAATGGGTTTGGAAGTTTTGTGCTCATTTGTCTGTTTCTAGCCCATCAAGTCATGCACGTTTCTCAGGCTGAAATGCGCAACTATCCAAACCTCCCCGTGTTTAGCTCTGAGACCTTTTGTATGGTTGGGCATTATGCTGCTTTCAAGTTAGCACTCCAGCAGTTCAGCTTCTGTGTGTTCAATGAATTCATACAGACTGTGAGCAGCATAGGAGCTGACCCAGCCAAATGCAATTCCTGCACTTTTCCATTGTCTCAGACATTTCACTGTCCTTCTGTCAGTATCTCATTACCTGGAATGCTTACTGGCAGGGTGGTTGGTGTGCAGTGACTGTAGCATCTTACAGTGGTTCCTGGTGTTTCTGGAGTATCTATTTCTGAACCCATTGTTTGCTGAAGCATGTGTTAACTTTGTAAAGTGGTCAATTGGTTGATTTCAACGTGCTTTTTCTAGTCCTTTTTTGCATAAAAAACCAACCCTGGCTTTATGCTTGGGGACCCTGAGAGAGGGCCCCTACAAAAATAAAGAATATTGTTGTATGTAAATTGTAGGAATTTGGACTTATTGTTTAATTTCTCTGGATTTTCTGGAATGGGGATGATGGTAATGTTAGAGATTGGTGGCCTAACATCTTGCGCATTTAATTTTTGTTTACTCTGGATTTAACCCTCTCTGTGCATTCTCTGTCTAGGTGTGGCCTTATCATGATGATGTTTTGAAGTCTTTGGTGTTCTTTACAGATAGATTAAACTCCTTTTTCATTCTTTAGGTTAATTTCCTTTTTACAAGAAAAACAATGCTGTTTATTAGAGGTTGTGTATATAGATGGTAACATTACACCTCTGAACCCAGTCACACTGTTGTTATGTTGCCATGGTACCTAAAAACACTCAAGAGATACACAACAGACCCTTTCTGAGGTCCTCTGAATAGTATTCAGATAGGAGTAGCAAGGAAGCAATTTGCTGCATTTTCTGGGTTTACTAAACAAGTGGAACAGATAGACTTGAAAGCTGTGGTTTAACCAATGAAGTTGAACAAAATGAGTCAAGGAAGGGCTTTATTACTACTTTGCTGGCAATAGCACTCTATGTCCTTAAAGTTATATGGATGGAAAACTCATTCCCACGTGGGAGAAATGCACTCTAAACTACAGCATGTACCTGAATTGCTGTTGTATAAAAATACTGCAATAGGGTTGCAGGAACTAAAGATCCCCTGTGTCAGAAATGAAGCCCAAGAGGAAACGCATAAATACAAATAATTCCAGCTGTAAGCATACTATTTAAATGGAAATCCAGGTTTGGCTTTGTTTTGTGTCTTGCTGACCACAATTACTACTATGGTAGTTTCTACAGCTCAGTGTGTTGTTAGTACAACATACATTAATTGTTAGTAGAAGGCTCTTAAAGCATCATACAATTTTCTTTTCTTTTTGAATAAGTATTTTAATGTAGAAGTAGACCGACATATAATTCCATTCAGCCAATTTGTGCAGGAGAAGCATTACTGAAAGCAATCTTTGACTCAAAGCATTTCTTATATGTGAATGAGAGAGCAGTCAGCTCAAACTGAGACTATTACGCGGTAATTTTTAGGAGATACCATAGCAGAAATGCAGATATAAGCACAGTATTGTGGAAGCATTTCTAGATGTATGCCAGCAATGGTTGGTCTAGTACCATGCTGAGATGTTTACAGATACCTTAGTTTTGAGAGTTAATGCTCCTTTTCTCATAAACCAGCATCCCTACCTAATCAAACTTTTACAGAGAGACTCATTAATCTGAGTCCTTGGAAGCCATCTGGGGAGACCATAAAGTGTAATATTTTATTGCAGGCAGGATAAGACTGTTGAAACTCGTCTATGTTTCAGTGGTGGCTTTCTAGGAACTGCTTATCTTTAGACTAATGAAATGTGTGAAAATGGATCTGTAGTCAAAATGAACCTGTTAGAAAGCAAAAGGTGAATCTGAAGTTTATATGCTGGGAAAATGGAAGTACGAGAAAGTAAAACTCTCGAGTGACACAGTAACTTTTTTTGTTGGGTGGCTGGTGTTTGTTTGTTTCTAATGGATTATTAGTTATCTAACATGGATGACAGCTAAGGTCAAGTCTCATATCCCCACTTCCAAGTACCAGTTGCATTTGTAGGTTTGACAACAGACAGAAGGGAAACGAGGTGGGAAATCACTGACGGCATTGATTCACATTTGTGAAATATTTTCCACCCATAAGTAAATTCAGACTATGAGAATGCATATGCAGGCTTTTGTGGAGGAGGTAAAAATGTTTTAGATAGTAGCTGAAAATGCAGTTTTGTTTTCCTTTTGCCTTCCCAGGTTTTAGGTTGGTTGGATTTTTTTTTTTTTTTTTTTTTTTTAAATGCGTGTGGTTTTGACTTAAACAGCTGTGTGAATGCTTAGCTTGCTCTATTATGCTGACAGTGTTTTGCTCTCCCAGGAATGCTGGGATGCATTTTTTCCATTGACCTACTTGAATGCAGTTAGGAATTGCAGTCTCTTACACCAATGTCCATCCCACATGCAATCTCAGCACTAGAAAATCACACCATTTGCCACTGTGTAAGGTACTGGTGTGATCCTTTTTATGCCCCAATTGGTCCAACTGACATTGGTGGTCATGTCCTTAAATGGAATGGGGATGAAACTTGGCCTGTGTACCTATTTATTTTTCACCCTGACAGGTACATAGGAGATAAACTGCATTTTCAGTGTTGGAAGATCTTGCTTAGCAAGATTTTGTTGAAAAAGTAATTGTGTAACTATTGCAGAAATATGAGAGAATGTTGGATTGCTTGGGTATTGTCAGAGGTAGGAGAGATCTGGATCTCCATGCCCCATTCATGGGACTATTCCTCACTGCTAATGCTAGTAAGTTTGTTGTTGCTTCTCTCTATCTTCTGGGTCAGGCCTAAGTTTTTGTCATTTGTCTCTGGTAACTTGGCTATTATACTTCATGATAGTTAGCAGATAATTTCTTTTACCCCCTAGTATTTCTAACACTTGAGGGGAAAGCATCTCTCTGTCACACTGTGTAGTTTCTCATCTGTAGCTTTATCACATACCTTTTCAGTTCAGTAGTGTCTGATTTTCTATCTGGTTAGAATCAGTATTCATTTTGCCCTTACAAATGAGGTAAGATAGTCTTTGAATATGGTACCTCAGTCAAGGGATCTGTAGCAAATGACCTAGATTATCAGTCTTTAATTTGTTCTTCTCAACCTGCTAATGTGTGTTGGTGATAGTTGCTGATGACTTTGACAATTTAGCTTCCATGGCTATTTAGTCTATTAGGCAT
This sequence comes from Psittacus erithacus, assembly GCA_009867235.2. Lineage (NCBI taxonomy): Eukaryota > Metazoa > Chordata > Aves > Psittaciformes > Psittacidae > Psittacus > Psittacus erithacus. The sequence continues at coordinate 23,458 of WYDI02025297.1, read as the reverse complement.
TCTGGAAAAGCAATATTAGATGTATATTTTACTTTGCTTTCTCTCATTCAAATATCACTGCAAAATGCTGACTGCTGTAACCTTTAGTATATCATATAAACTACTCATTGCAATTTCAAAGCCCTCTGGGTGAGTAAAATAAATAGGAACAGAAGAAATTGAAGCCCAGCAATAATATGTGGCGATAGTCATGATGACTTTTGAGTATAAATACTTTCCTCTTTTAAGGACCCATACATTGCATCATTGCATAATTGTATAGTTTCCAAACTTGTCTTTCGCACAGTTCAGGTTGAAGGCCACAAAAAAAGGCAACGCAGGATTAAAGGCAAAATACTGTTTATAAAAAATTATCCATCTCAAATTTGCCTGAGTCTATATTCTATTAATTTAACTATCCTAAAATGTTTTGTGATGTGCGCCATGCTTCTAAACTGTGTAAAGGGAGATGCTCCCCCAGGCTTTCATGGAAATTATGTTTATAGTACACGCTCCTGTTTTCTTCTCATTCCCTTAAGCAGAAAGGTCCTCACTGGTACATTTTCCCTGGCAAAAATGTATACATCATTTAAGTCATTACAGGTTGACTGCTCATTTGTTACAATAAACTATATCATCCTCGCTAGGAGGCCAAAGAGAGCCTGTAGCCATGAATATACATCTTCCTAGGGTAACTCAATTCAAAGCAGCAGCATGCCATGGTAAAGTATTGCTTAATTTATACTGCTAATGTTTAACATTGATTCTGTGTGGGAAAATAAAGCCCAACACATTTTGAGAACCTACATCATTAAGGTTTAATAATTTAGACCTAGTTAATGTGATAATGAATTCACTGACAACTGAAGTGCACTTTCAGTACTTACATTTCTAGAAATACTGACTCTGAAACTAGGTTTTCTAGGCAGAAAATGTATATTATAGGATTGTTTCTGTAATTTACCCGTCCTCACCCTCTTATACCACAGTGAAAAATACATCTTTAGTCATGTTTACTAACTAGTGGAATGCAGTGCTTCTTTCACTCCATACATCTGGTGAGCTATATAGTACTAATAGGGTCTAATAGGGTATTTGTGTTAAAAAACTTCTTAATTAATGGAAGCTGCTTAGTGTTTGTGAAATGTAGCAAAAAGAAAGCTGTTATTGTGGTCCCAAGTCTAACATTCAGCTGCTGCAATCTCAGAAACTGTGTATTGGAAGAAGCAACATTTGCATGCCCTGCCATCCTGTCCCACTCGGGGCTGCTGTCACAACTATTGTGTCGGTCTGCATCATCATGGTTTGACAAAATGAGATGTAGGTCATTTCCAAAGCTCTAGGATGGGGAGGGGGTATTTATTTTTTTAAATCTGATGTAATATAGTCCCTTTACTTCCATCTGACCTTCCTATGTCACTGTGCAGACTGCAGCCATCTTCTATTGCCCCTGGGGGTGTCTTATATCAATCAGGCTTCCTTTCAAATGGCTAAAATAATGGGTGTCCTCCACATGTCCGAATGTGTCAAGGCTTCTGCGATATAACTTCAAGCAGGAGTCAGGGACACTCGGCACCTTGTGGGAGGTACTTACTCAGCAGCTTACTGGGTTTGGCTTTGTTGTAGAATGTTTCTGAATATCCTTTGCATAGTCTCCTTCTTTGTTTTGTACAATACTGCTGTTGGGAAAACAAAGTAGGGCTAGTTCAATAGCAGAGTTTTCCCAAACATTTTGTCCCCCCATTTTGGTAGAAGTGGTAGCAGTGGGTGTATTTGTGTTTGGTTGGGGTTTATGCTGGGGAAGGCTGCTGTGTGTTGTTATTGTTCCAAGCTTTAGTACATCTTGAATCTGCGAGAGTCCATCATGTACTTGAAGTTATAGCTCAGAAGGCATTATTGTGTATTACAGTGAACTGAAAGCTATTGCCTGCAAAGTCTTGGATAAGATTAGAGAAACAATGAACACCCCCAAAGAATTTCCAGGTGCTTAAAATTGTATTAATATTCTTTGGAGTGCACAGATGTGAGGCTGGGTTAATGAAATATCTGAGTGTTCCAGTTCTGTCCAGGAGAGGGCAGATCATATTTATACTCAACAAACAATTATTCTCCTTTCCTTAAGAATATTGTTACTAGCAGCAGTTTGGCTGGTTGATCCAGATCAGGAAAAGTTCACTTCTTTGCACAGTTCTGTATTTCTTCAGAGATATTATTGACTTCGGTTTAGGAGAGGAAGATAGGACAGACATGTGGGCTGTAGGCTGTAGAATTGTTTCTCTGGTGGTTCTTTTGATCTGGTCCCTGAACAAGTTATTTTCTCTTGACATGTATTTTATCACCTGTTTCTTTCACTCTTTGTGTAACCAAGTTTGATTCTTGATTTTACAGCAATATAATAAAAATAAAAGTTGAAAGGAGAGCCTCAGTCTTGCAAGAAAGCCTGTTCACAGGAGACTTCTGTTCTTAAACTGTGGAGGGAGAGAGTCCAAATATGCAGGTCTTGAGGTAGCTATTATTCAAGACAAAACATTCTTTTTCATGGCTCACTTGTCATTTGTGATATAACTGTATTTGACCACCACTATCTCTACTTGTTAGAGTGAAATGCTATTATGGGAAGAGGATTTTTAATGCTGCTAGGTGCCCATCAATGAATTTATAATTCACTGAATGTATAATAATTTACTGAACTCTGGTACTTCAGAAGATAGTACAGCTGCTTCCATTTAAGTGCTGTGGATCAGTGCTGTCTTAAAAGACTGCACAAAACCCTTTTTTTAATATATATATATGTATATTTATTAAATCCCATGTGCTTTTCTTTGCAGTCCAGGCTGTGCAGTGCTGTTGTGCAGTGTTGTCCTGATCATGTAGGTTCGCTTTCTGGCATTTTGCCCCCTGCAACCTCTCTTTCCACCCTGTGAAGCATCTTCATTCTGATTTGATTGAAATTGCCTTCCTTTGACCATGCTATTTGGAGTTTTAGTTCCTGTTTGCACCTAAAGTTTTGTAAAGCTTTTTTATTTCTAACTTTTGTCTCTCCTAATCTGTATTCCCTTTGTAATGCTGTTCCTTAAAAAGTCTGGTATGTGCCCGACATCAACATCAAGTAAAAGAGAGACCCCTGTGACTTAAACTGCCTGCAGTGTACCATAGCAATCATTTCCCTGCTAGGAGCTAGTGATGCAGGTAAGCCTTTTTTCCATGCCAGCTTGCAAATAGTCATATGTGTTCTCTGACTTTCATTCCCAAATCCTGTTAAATTCAATTAAATATTTTCTTTCTCTTTTTTCATTTCCAATCTCAAACTTGGCAAATTTGGAGTGTCAGTTGTCTATAAGAATCCTTCTTTCCACTAACCCAAAATACAAAATTACTTCAGAGCCACAGAGAAGCTGTGATGAATAAGTATCATTGAATTTCCTTGGAATGGCCAAAAAGGTTACTCCTTACCCTAGTTTGTAAACTGTTGTTATACAGCAGAGATTGCCAGGCTTCTAGCCTTCAACTACTGTCACACATAGTCTGGTTGTTACTATATAACATTATGCTATGAACTTGGTTGGATAAAGAATACCAAAGTTTCCTTGTCCCATTTGGACACTGTCTTTCTGAAGGGCGCTGCTGCTCACTTGATACTTAGATTACTGGGTTACCTAGCCTTTTGAAGTTGAAGACTGAATGTGCGTCCCTTCTATCTCTTCATGCTGGAAACAACCCCTCCAAAGGTAAGGCAGTTCACCTTTGGAGATGGACTAGTGTGGGAGAATGGGGCTGTTGGACTCCTCAGAGATTGTACCAGATGTTGCTGATGTGTTACTAAATGAATTTTGCCTTTGTTTTTGCTGCATTTGCTTCCCAATACTGCTGGCAGCTGCTTTGTGACTACTTAAAAAGTGAGCCTGAGACATCTTACTAGGACAGATCAAGTATCATTACCATGTACAGTATTTCAAAAGGAGAAATATCATACATTTATTTCAGCTAATTTTATATATGAGATGAGTGCGCTTTTCATAATGTTACACAATGAAACCATAATAACACAGCCAAGATGGTAAATTCATTTTAATTCCACAAAATTTGTAATTGGTGACATCGCCAGTGGGAGCAATTGATCTCTGCTTTCCATTTGTTCTTGACTGTTTCCACTTCAGTGAATTAAAAGAATTGGGCTGTTGGGACCCCACCCTATGCATGTTCATACAGCATATTATGCAAGAGCAATAGCCTTCAGAAAATTGCTTGTAGTAGACAATGCCCTCATTAAATAAAAAAGGCAATAGTCCCTGGCCTGACTCAGTATTTTAACCCTTTTCAGATTTTTATTATACCTAATGCCTTTCTGTTCAGTAGTAGAGCTAAGAACAGGCATAATTCAGTGTAGCTAAATTGCATTATTTGAAATTAATAAGTTCTATGTTTATTCTTGTAAATTAACACAGTTCCTAATAAATCAAAAGAGAGCACGCACTTCTCTTTGTTTGCCTGCATATTACCTCAGTGGGGATAATTAACATCTTGTGACAGTGAAGTCATATGTCAAAGCTGAGATCTTATTGCTAGCCTAGTGAAAATGATGTTGCCAGTGACCTATATCATGACCTTATTGATGCAGTACAAGTTCACTCATTCAAGATGTTCAAATCACAGTCTTGTCACTTCACAGGTCCTCCCTGTTCTGTAGGAAAGGAATAATATTAATGCATCTAAAATAAAACAAAAAATCAGAGGTAGTTAGTGGGGTAAAGATGATACTATTTGAAGTGTGCATAATTGTTCTAATTTTAATTAATGCTGGGGGAGGTTTCCTGTTAAAGTACCCAAATTGTTTTTGTTGGTGTTATTTTTATTATTTTTTTTTTACTATGATTAGGGATACATTGAACTACTTATATCTGAAGAAAAGAATCATGTTTAAGGTGTATTACCAGTAATAGTCGCTGGATAGCACAGGTGTCTTGTGCCTAAGTCCTTCCTCTTGAAGGAGTGTCACCAAATTGTTTCCAAATCTCAAGCGTTCTGCCAACCAAAAGCACAAGATTTGACAAGAGTCAAATACAAAAAAGGAGAACATATTCTGCAGTGGCAGCTTTGCTGTGATCCTAGTTTCATTAGGATTGAAAATGCTTTTGAACAGGTGAAGCATTTAATCTTTTTGATAGAAGAAAAAGCTGTAGAAGTCCATAAATCCATTTGGGGAACTTTTGGTCATTCAGCTTGAGTTCTGCCCATTAGTAATTCTTATCTTGATGCCAGTTTTGAATGATTTGGGATGCTGCTGGTGATGGGAGATGGACACTTTTCTCTTTAGATGAGAGTTTAAATAGCAAATACTGAGTGCTTTGGTTTACTCATAAAGAGGAAGTTGCACGCAAGTGCGAGTGAGTAGGTTTCTGTTTAGATACTGAACCTGGAGATGAAGTGATCCAAAACTAAAATAAATGGGATCTTTTCAGCTTCTGTGAAATAAGGCAAAGATCTTTGGGGGAGTGTGGGTAGGAGAAGGAAGCTCAAAATTATTTTCAGTGGTAGTCAGCAGAGTTGTTAAGAATTTACTGAGCCATGACTACGTGGCTAGCCTCCTATCTGTAAATGTAAACAAAAGAGCCTCTGTCTATTTGAAATTGCCCATTGTACTGTGTACTCTAGTCAAAACTAGCTTCATGCAACAGGTCTAAATGCCGCAAAGTTTGCATGTGTAGCACTGGCTGTCCAAGTAATGATCTTGTTTTCAAGTTTCATGCATTTTACCTTCTTTTTCTTAGTTATGGATGACTTTAAAAAAACCCCAAACTAACCAAAAAAAACAAAAAAACAACCAACCAACCAAACACAAATCCAAACCGAAACAAAAAAAACCCCCACAAAAATACCCAAAAACCAACCAAAAGAAAAGGCAAAAAAACCCCCCCAAATCCACCAAAAAAACCAAACTAACCAAAAAACCCCCAAACCAAACCAACCAAGTAACCACCACCCTAAAACCCCCCACAAACCAAGTAAGCAATTGAGTCATAAGAGAAACCCAGTGGGTGACCTGATTGCGCTTGTTGTGCCATGCCTGCCAGAGTTTGCATAGTCACATATAGTAGCTCTGGGGTGAGGAGTCTTATTTTAGTTGTGTGCATACCAAGTAATATAATCATTGCCTTTAATAACAACTTTGTTACATACTGAAATGCTTATCAAAGTACATAGGAATGGAAAAGCAGTCTTAATAATTTGAAATGCACTGTTTACTTTGGGTGTTGGGGTCTCAAAGGCTGGAAAGGTGCAATCATTTGTATTCACCCAACTAAAATTATGTCCATTCTGCTGATGGAAAGAAGAGAACACATTGAAAGAGCCTGAGCACTACAATAGTGAAAGATCTTTTCAGAAGGGCTTTATGAGCTGCAGTCCTGAGATCTCTGTTAATTTTATAGGTGATGATAGAATACTTATTAGCCATTTCCCTTTTCTCATCCTCTTTGATGCCTGGACTCTGCTGTTCTTAAAGTTGGGCTCATGCTGCTGTGCTCACTGAACTTTCTAAAGTTTTCTTGATCAAAAATGTTATGCTTTACAGTGATGTACACTGGAAATGTTCTACTGGCTCTATATTTCTGTTTACAAAAAAAGTCATCAAGTATTGCTTAGCGCAGATTGATGCCAGCTGGCCAGATTCTATTCACAGTTATACCAGCTGAAATCTAGAATAATGTTGTGAAACTAAGCTTCATCTTCAGTTGTACAGCTGATATCTGGGTACTTTTAATATAATATGTTGGTATTTATATCACTGTAATTTCTTAAGCATCTGCAATCTGCCCCTCCTTCTGTTTGTGGATGGGAAAAAATCCTGTATTTTCATTTTAAACTAGCTCATTCTTTTTCTGATTTCTCTCTTTAAAGTCATTTAAAAAATGGTGTTTTTATACTCATCACTACGGACATCCATTGACTTCTCTGTCTCCAAAGGCCTGATTCATTTCTTCATGTAAAACAAATACAGTCTGTTGGGTATCATCACCTGGGCCCTTATAAGCACTAGGCTGCAATTAGATCCCAATCAAATATCCTAAAGCAGGTGGATTGTGCCCTGGTTTCTTAGAAGTCTGACAGCTTTCATCCTTCAGGTCTCTTTTCAGCTGTTTTTGTGATGTAGAAGTAATTGGAAAGAGTCTTTAGAGAACCCATTCCTTTTCAAAGAACCCTCTCTCAAAGATACACTGCAAATATCTTTTTTAAAAAAACCCAGTAGCCCCACAGTTGCCTTCTGACTGGTGTCCCGTCACTCAGTGCTGCCTTTGTTGTCCTCTTTCTCCTGCTCCAGGACAAAGTGATGTATAGCACCCTGCACTAGGTTTCTTTTGGAAACCAGAAATAAGGATTCCTACTGTTGGATGTGAGTAGGTTTCATCTGATTCCTACTGTTTGACTTGAGTAGGTTTCATCTGGAAATGGTGGAATTTATGTTTTTTTGTTTTTTGTTGTTGTTAGGGTTTTTTTGTTTGTTTTGTTGGTTTTGTTTTTGGTTTTTTTTACCACTATTTGGTGTTTGGGAACCATCAGATTTGAGATGGAATTTGGATTGCTAAATCTGGCCCTAGAATGATTAAGGATCCCACGTGGAAGTCTCACTGACACTGTGTCCTTCAGTGGCCCCATGTGAGTTTATTCTCTTGAATCAAAGTCCAAGTGTTTTACTCAATGTCACTAGCTGAGCATGAAACAGCACCCAGAACCTGTGACTTCTAGTTGTCCTCTACTTTTCCTTTAACTGGAGCATAACTGTTAGGTGTAATTCCTCTTCACTTCATAACAACTCATCACCTCTACTTTTCCAGTTTAATGCACTGGAAAATAATGTGGAAGGAGAACACACCCCCACCCCTCAACTCCTATGCCCTCTCCCAACTTCACAGCATTTTTGCTGCTTTTCAGCGTGTGAAAATCAAGTCTCTGATGATTTCATATAAGTTTTTATTTGGTTATTGCTCTGTCTTGGTCCTTCAGCTAGTGCGCTTTGTGCAAATTCTACCTACCTTCTAGGCTGAGGGGAAAAACTTTCAGTCACTTTAAGAATGAAGAACTAGCATTTCCTAGCTAAAAAGAACAACTTCTGCAGTTTCAATTAAAGGAATTACTGGGATTAGGAAGACAAAGGCCCACTTCTGAAATCAGCTTTAGCGGCATTTATGAGGATCAAGTGATCATTTCAAGTTTCTCATTCTTTTCTAACTGGCTGCTTCTCATGCTTTGAAAATGTTGTGCTGTGTTTGTACTGGGAATGGAAAAATATGTTCAGTCTATAGATGGTTGATGAAATGAACCTTATTGACCATATAGCTAGGGAAATTTATGTGTCTTTTATCCTTTCCAGCTGCATACAGTGGTGTTCTCTGAATCTGTATGAGTTTTAAATTATTTTTTTTTTAAGGAAATTTAATACAGGAAATAACTTTGATTCCAGAGCCAAGGCAACTCTTCCAGTACCTGCATCTTTTGCTATAACCACCAGGTTTACTCAGATTAGCAGAGTCAGCATCATTTCAGTAGACAGTAAGTTAGAGTAGCAAGTCTGTCTGGTTAGCAGAGAAGACTAGGAAAACCAGTTTCTTGGGCTAAGAACTGATTCCTGTAAGGCTGGCTCACATCTTTACTGCTTTAGGAAGCTCTAATGCTGACCTGCATCTTGCATGTGCTTGCTTCTTCAGTACTGTACCTAATCCTCGCAGAAGCAGGTTGGATAGATACAATTTAAAAATTGCAGGATGTAGGTCTGCCAAGGCTTGCAGCTGTGATGAGTCTGAACCTGCATATGAAGAAAAGCCCTGCATGAAACCCCACACAACAAACAATCCTCTACACATCACTTCCCTTAAGCAGGCCATTAGTCACCACCCAGAGATCTCATGTTGAGCAAGAAGTCTGACAGACCAGCTTCTAGTTCACCTCTTTGCCGCAGTTTAAGGTGTTACCATGTCCATCTGTCCACCCCATTTTCTGCTCGTGGGTTCTTGTCGCTACAGCTGTTCCATTTGGCACTTGATATGGCTAAATTCAAGCACTGATCACTGTGTGTTTGGGCTAATATAGCAGATGCTGAAGGGATTTGGCTGAAACATGGGCATCTGCTTCCCTCTGCTGACTCTTCTCCAGGGTGAGTAACAGGCTGGGTGGGCAGCAGTGTGTTAACCTGGAGCAACCGATGTCTGGGTGAGCGGCAGCTGGAGCTGTGCATTCATTCAGCTTGTCCTGACACTGCATACTGTAAGATCACAAGGCAGCAGCAACCTTCTTGCTGCTGTGTCCAGTCCCCCAGACTGGCTCAGAGGATGGGTTGAGTTGTCCTGAGTTTCTTCAGTGTCCAGACATTAGCAGACATATCAGTTATTAGTGCTCTGATGTATTTGTAGATAACACTTTTCACTGGCTTAACAGTGACCAGACAACAGTGTGCTCTGTTGCTGCCTTCCTTCCACAGAAAGATTGCGCATGCTGTGTGGACGTTTATTCAACATGAAAATTGTTCCTTTTCCTGACAGAAAATGGTGGCCAGGGATTTTATTTTTTTTTCCTTTTTGTATTTTTCCCCTTGCTTCTCACCAGTTTTACCATAATATACAATCATGAGCAAGAGCAGAGCAAGCAGGATTCCTATCTGTCCTGGTAAGCCAGCCTACTTAAAAAGAAAAATTACTGATGCAAGCAATGCCTTAACCTAAGGTACTTCTTAATGGACAGAAGGGAGAAGACAGGTTTTTTAGCTAGGAAAAGCTAAAGCTTTCAGAGAAAGGGGTGCATGCATGCCCCCAAGCACATATTTAACATGCTAATCAAACTGGAGATGTCCTCATTCTGCATGTGATTACAAAAGTAAAAGTGCAAAGGTAAAAATACCTTTATTTTTCTAATACTGATTTGCAACCCCAAGACCTCTTAAGCTGCAGGTTGATGGATCTTAACTTTGTGACACTAAAGTGGCACTCCCAGAGAAACGTGTTGTGTAATGCTTTAATCATTAATTACCGTCATCCATCATGCAGCTTTCCTTTTAATGTCCATTAGCATCATATGCCACTCATGAATGCTTGTAAGTGTATAAATGTGCTCTTAATCCTGCTGAGTAGGTTTACATTAACTGTAAATTATCTTCTTGACCAGTTGGTTGGCCTTCCTGGCTGGTAGAGTCGTCTTATTTGTAGCATTAGCAATGAGTTTGGGAAATGAGATACATTGAAAATATATGTGCAGGTCTGTCTAAAAAGCTAGGCCCAGCTGGTGCTTGGGGATATGTTGTGAAGTGTTAGCTCAGTTGTGCCAGCATGCGTCAACATCTTTTGAGACAAAAAAATACAGTCTGTGGTCCACATGGCAATGATCTTGTAGGGATCGCCTAACACCAGCTCCACTTACTTTAATCCAGTCTGTTAAACATCCCACAACTCTTTTAAAAAGAAAAAAAAAATTAAAATCAAAACACATCTAACTGTAGACAAGCTGTTGAAACAAGCAAACAAAGAAACAAATGAAAATAGGTAAATGCAAGTAAGCAAGAAAGGCCTTTGCCCACAGCAGCTGTGAAAGTCAAACAAGTGAACGCATGTGCCCATACTTTTGTTGTGTGATTTTTCTTGTATAAGCATTACGCCCGCACACTCCATTTCCAGGAACATAATGTTGCTTTGGTGGGAGCAACATTATGTTCTGTATTGTTGCATTAATGATTCATGTGAAACATGCAAATCAAAATATAACACTTGACTACATGTCATTAGGGAGCAGTTGAGAGCACCACGACAGAAACAAATACAGAAGTATCAATTTGTGTTGCATATGTGAAACATTTAGTGTGAAATGTTGGTTGCTTCTTGCTGGCAATCAGCTCCTCTTGAATTAGCACTGATGTGGTTTTGTCGCACAGTTCAAAACTGGACAGCCTTTAAAGATAATCTCTCAATATGTACAGAAATACTTTGGCATAGTGGAAGTCGTGCAAGATACATTTTTCTTTTTGGAACTGGATTTGACAGCTCATCAAGTAGCAGCATACTTTTGATACAGTCCTCGCTTTATTGTCTTTGCTGGTTAGATGGATACTTTTGCTCCAGGATCTGCTGTGGGATGCAGCTAGACACTAAAGGCCTGATCCTATTTTCTCATATGAATGAAGTAGTTTACACAAGACATGAATTTATAGCAATTTTTAATTTATGTACTTTTTTATTGGCCATGAATGTAGCGGGGAAGTTTTTGGGTGGTTCTTTGTTTCCTTTAGAAGTACTCATTTTTGGTGACTGCCTGCAGGCATGAGGCTGCATTTTCCACCTATCTACAGTGCAGCAGCAATTTTCACTTGACAGAATTTCTAGAAGAAAAGCTGACATGTTGTCACAAATACTCACAAATATTTGAGCAGCTCGATATTTTACATGCATGCTCAGCACCAGGTTTTACATAAAACTCCACTAACAAAGGAACTGTGTCTCTCAGCTAGTGTCAAATCCCCCTCCTGCTGAAGCTGATCACAGGACTTTCATTGACTTCAGTTGGAGGAACTATGCAAAAGTATGGACTCCACTGAACAATGTTTGTAAGTTGCATCAGCCAGGTCGTTATTTCTTAGCAAAGCTATTTGGGATAGCAGAGCTAATGTTTTACACAGATAACATGAGAAGCAGGGTCATTTGTATATGACTTTGAGGCACCTGTGCCATGGCCTGCCTGAATGGAATTAGTTTGGTCAGATCAACACCTCAGAGACCTGAAGCTCAAACTCCACCATTTTTTCTGTGCAATCCCATAGTGTGGCTGATTGCCGGGAAAGGAGTGAACTACTCTTTCACTACGTGCAGAGGGATGGCTGTGCAAAGTTTTTCTGGCAGAGCAGAAAACTTAGATCTCCTGCATCATTGATGTGGCAACTGTTTCTATCATTAAATTCACTGACACGAAGGGCACACGCGCAGTTTTTATGTTGGATGCAGAACAACAACTGCTGTCTTCACAGAAGGTAGTAGTTCCTCTGAGGTAGAAAAGCTAAATTTGTTGTTTTCATCACAAGTGGTACACAGGAAAAAACATGCTCTTCCTGGTCAGCTTTGTTCATTCTGAGGCTTCTGCCACTTGTTACGGTACATCCCCAAGAGTGTATACCCCCAGCTTGGAGTGTCTTCATCATATTGAGAATACCAAATCTAGAACTGCAGATGACATGACCATGGCAAAGCTCATTTTTCTTAGAAGAGACCTGTGAAAGTTGGTGAACTGGTAGTCTTCTCAGTCAGCGCACCAATTGCACAAATCCACTGCCTCCCTCGTATCTGGTAGCCACGCTACGTCGAGCCTGGTAAGGGAATCTCCTTGCTATGGGCCATGGAGACTTCCAATTCAACCAAATGCACAGTGCCAAGAAGCCCAACTGCAGTCCCAGCAGCTGTGTTACTTATGTATCTCAGGGATAGAAAGGTCCAACCGTGAATTGTGATGCTATCCAAATTCTAGTTTTCCAGTTGAAAGAGTAAGTAGGGCCATGGGACTGTGTCAACAATTACCTTAGGAAAGGAAAAAAAATGGAGTGTTCAACAGATGTCCTCACTATCCCCTTCTGGGAGACAGCAATCCTTCCGCTTCTCTAGCAGACTGACTATTTGTTCATGCTTCTCTGGGGGTTTACTTAGTGGTTCTGGAAATATTTTAAAAGACATTTAAAGGGAGTTGACAAACATTTGACCTATTTCAGTGTCCATGAGCTGAGTTAAATTATGATGGTATTCTTTACATGCAACCCAGAGGTCTTGAGTTTAAAGCTGGGGAAGACTGTAGGAATTTTAAACCCATTTCAGTGACAGTATCCAACACATGTGCTGTCTGATTGAAGCATAGGGGTGAGGAAGCGGTGAAATCATATCAAGGTTTTGGATAAACCCTTCCTGATGGTTCAGGTATGGCAAATGCTTTCAATAAATAAGCTGTAGCCTGTCCTGGGTTCCTGCTATTCCAAATAACATCTTCCCTGTCACCTTAATCTGTCTGCTTGCAGAGTTTGCAGATAGGAAGAGAGGCATGAACTCTGCATACACAGGAAAAATAAATGATACTGCATTCAGTACTCTCTTTTCTACAACATTTCCCTGCTTGCTAAAAATATAACACCCCCACCCCTACTCACCATCTGCCCCCTTCCCCCCCCAACAAATTCATTATTGATTAGGCTGAGGTGTTTGCTGTGCTCTGTCCTTGGTTATCTCATCTGGAAGTCTCTCTCTTTTGGGGGCATCATACCTAACTGGTATCAAACTCCTTCTCTTCCCTGGCACATTTGTTTATTTGCCTCTTGACCTGGGGCATGTTCATCTCCCTGCTTGTAGACCATCTCTGGGTCTATGTTATGCTGTCTTTACATTTTTCCACCCCTTCTGTTGCCTCTTCTTCACACCTCTTCTACCAGATACCATTATCTACATGCATGTACGTCTGCTTCCTAAACTTCTGTCCTTTCTTCAGTGTACTGTGTGCTTTGCTTTGCCTTTGCCTCTTGCCTTCTCTAGCTATGAATGCTTCTGAGCTGCTGTCTCGCATTTCTTTGCTATTTGCATTCATAATTCCTCTTCAGTTGTAGCTACCATCCACTGACAAGCTTGAGGGCATCACCAATAGCAGAGCAACAGGTCTCATTTGAGTTGGTGATGTTCCACAGGACTGTTTCAACAGTGTTTGCACAGTGGGTCTCCAGATATGTCCAGCTGAGGTTTCTCTTTTAGCTGTAGTTCATGGGGGAAAAAAAAAAAAAATCTAGTTTATTGTTAAATTAAGTTTATCTTTGTCTGTTTATTGTCCTACTTAGTTTATTATTTTCTTTTGCATAAGTTGAAGAACAAACCCTGTGTTAAAGATTAACAAGCAAGCTGTACTTGCTTCTTATAGAAACTCAAGCTAACCTTGTGCAAATATGTCTACCTGCAGTTAACGTCATAAAATTAAACATCTAAGTCTTTTGGGTTTTGGAAGATTTGAGCAATTGCAATTCTAGGTGAAGGGAATCATCTTAGTAAATCAGAACGCTTTTATTTCTCTAAATAAGAACTGGCATGCTTATATTTTATATTTTCAGGTTTTGATTTCAGTTTCTGATTATATTTGCCATTGTGTGCATTTTTCAGTCTGTGTTAAGACCAGAAAATATGGTCAACGCTCACTCCCATCTTCTACCCTCATCATCAAAACAAAATCCTAGAATAACATTTTCCACGTCTGAACCATCTACTATGCATTGTTTAACTACTTTTCTTGCCAACATGGAGAACTGTGACCTAAAGGAGTGAAATGCTGCAAGATAAACTTCTGCATTAGGCTGCCAATTAATCAAACTGTAAGCTTCATGTTGTTTAGGAGAGGACCGGAGGATTATTATCTCAGACTCACCTAAACTGTGAACTTTTCAGATATACCCTCAAAATTAAAGTTCCTTTTCCCTTCTGGAGGCATTGAGCAGTACTTTTTCCGAGATGTGCTCTTTTCCTCCTTACTACTTGAACCATGGCTTTCTAATGTGAAAAATATCTTTGTCTTTTTTTTCCTGCTGCTTCAGCTGTAACAACACTGGATGTTTGCTTGGCTTGGGTGGGAAGGTGGAAAATTCTTCCAAAATTTAGAAACAGAGAGCTTTCTGATGTGTGCAGTAATCTTAAGGCAGTAAATTCTTTTTATTTGATTTTAAATGCATAATTTAGTATACAATATAAAAACGTATCCAAGGGGGAAATGAATTTTTTTTAATAACATGCTTCCCAGGGCGAGTGGCAAAACGTGTGTGTTGATGGGAAAGGGAGGGAATAAATTTATATCCTTAAGGCATGACTTGTGGTTTTGAATAAAATTGAGATTGGTGCTGCTGTTGGCTTAGTTTCTTCCATGCAGAGATAGGTTATGCTGTTCACTGGGAATTCAAACACAGGTAAATTGGGTTCACTTACAAGACTTTGATGATGCAGAGGTTTACTCCACAGTTCACACTGCAGAAGTTATTGACTTCTCTGCAGCCTGGAAAGAAAATCTGTACACTGGGGATAACTTTTTGCTCATCAGGAAAATGGTGTGCTCCTGATTCTGCCACACTTGTGCATGTGAGCCACTCCTCCAGCACCAGTGAGGTTCCTTGCACAATTAGGGGTCATACAAGGGTGATGGCTGTTTTCTTTTCAATCCGTTGCTCAACCGAGTTTCTTAGACCCTGATCCATATGGCAGTGATAAAGAATCACTTTTCTCCAACATTAAACAGATTTACTGAAAATGAATAAGTACTTGCTTAAAACTGGGCTTGTACATCTTTCTTTGGTGAACGGCTTGTTTGTGTTCTGTCCTATCTCGCTGCCTGAAAGAAGTTTATAAAGAGCAGGTGTATTTTCTTCCATTTTTGATCAAATAATATATACGTTTGCAAGTGCTTGTTTGTTGTTTGGGGTTTTGTTTTGGTTTTGTGGTTTGTGGGTTTTTTGTTTTTTTTTTATAGATGCATTTCTAAACTTTTGCTACAAACTAAGATAATAACTTTGATTTCAATTTAAGCTTGATTTATGCTCATTTTACCTGAATCAATAGTCTTAATTTGAAAACAAGTTTGTAAAATGTTTGACCTGCATGTCTCCCATATACAGTGAATTAAAAAGCCATTCACAAATAGTCTTGGTGGCCTGAAAAGAATTTTGAAATCTAGACTTGTATAGGAAATGTATGTGTTGCCTTCTAATGGCATTCATAATTTCATGATTTTCAAAGTGCTGCTGTGGGATATAGTCCATGTTAATCTTTAAATAAAATAAAAATAATTTTTAAAGTTATTGTTTTTATACACAAAACAAGTCCCGTTGCATTATCCCTCTTGACCTTAGACTTTGGGGAGATTACATTATCCGATTTCCATAGTTCAGTGTGGAGTTTGGAGTTCTGGAGAGGTTGATAGTCTGTACCACATCTTCATGTGCTGTCTTCAGCATGCACTGTCAGGGAAAATTTCAGCCTATATGGATTTGCTTGGAATAAAACTAGCTAATGGGATGGTTCTTTCTAAAATTACTTAAACACAGCAATTTCTGGCATCATTGGTTCTGGGTCAGAATATAAAATTTAAAATGAGCAAATGAGAAGATAAGGTCTCCAATCAAGGTCTGCCTCCAGGGAAATGCTGGGACTAGAGAGCTAGTGGAACTGCACCTGGTGTAAAGGTGATTTCCCCAGTGGTTAAAGCCCACACTGAGACATAGGAAGAATGAGCTGTGAGTGAATCATGCTGCCTTGTAGCTACTCTAGACTGCTAAATGGTCTCATAGGAAGTCTCTGCAACTAGCTAAAGACATGGCATGTCCTCTGGGGACTCTAGCTTGCTTTAGAGACAGCTTCAGTTGGGTGGGGTGCCGGGCAGGCAGCTTTTTCACTTCCCACTGTCCACAGCTGGGGTCAGGCTTGTCACAGAAGCATGGCATTTGCAGACTGCCCTTCCTTAGCTTCCTCCATCATGTGGCATGAATGCATGTTCCTCTTAATGTGAGTTAACTTATGGAGTGAGGTTTTGTAACAGAAGATCTAAATGTTGGTTCATCTGTTAAACGTGGGTAAGGTAGAAGTTTCAATGCCCTTTTGCATTACTGGATTTCCTTACAGGTTTTGCTGTATTGCTGCAGTGGTACTACAGACCAAATGCCAGATGTGCAACTTCAAACTGTGGTACTGGGTATCCTGATATTGCAAATACCAGCTTATATGAATTACATGAGTAAGGATTAAGGTCCCTGTTGCTTTCATTGCTTTGTGAAATGGCTCTTTTCCAAAGAGTTCCTCTCATTAACTTCTTTTTACCCTAAGGTTTGAAAGTCAGTTTGGGCCTAATCCTGGCTGTATAGGGTTTTCTGAGATTTCAAAGTCAGCTGTAGCTAGGTGACAGGGGAAGCAGAGCCTTGTAAGGCCAGGTGCCTGGATTATTTTATATACCACAATTGAATACAGTTTTGCCATTATGTTCTACCAAGTCAGTAGATCAGTTTTTCCTAAGCTGTAATGATATTTTACAGCCTAAATATTTTAAATTGTGCATTAGATGATGTGTTTCAATCAAATAAGGCATCACCAGTCTTGCTCTGCTCCTGATGCATTGTGGGAATCTCTTAAGATGCTGCCACGCAAATCCTCCTCACCCATGCCCAGCAGAGGGTGATGTTGTACAGTAGGTTGTAAATCTGCGAGGTGTAACACCTCGCGCAATTATCTGCAGCCGTTCCCTAGATTTTTATCATTTTAATCCACCCTTTAGAGCTATTACTTAAATGATATAGACATGGGTGGTATAATTGGAATGTGCTGTATCTGCCATTAATTTATAACATATGATAGGCTTATAGATGTCATAAAAGTGTATCTTGAGAATGCTGTGAACTCTGTTTAACCCTGATGTTTCAGAAAAGTTTGATTTTTATGGCCAAACTGTTTCATCACTGCAATGAGATCTTTCTTTCTTCTAGAAAAGATGCTTAAAATGGAAATTCCATTTCTTCTCTGGTCTTGATAGTCTCTTACTCGGCTGGAATTGGCGTATACAAGGAAATATCGTGTTGTTGCAAGCATCAATGCACCTATCCTGGTTTGGATTTGAATTTCACTAGATCTATGTACCCTTTAAGATTAATACATGTAAAATTAATTTATGAGATCAAAGCTCAATTTGTGCCTCCTGACCACATCCATGTTTTCCATAAAATTTTCTACTAGCGAAAGCTGAATGTGGTGTGAAATACTGTCCATCTGTGTATTTGTCTCCCTCTTGTGGCTAAATAAATTGTTAGGCTTGATACTTAGAAACAACTGGTTTTATTCTGAGATTATTGAGGCATTTGTTTCTATATTTAGTTGTTTCTTGTACATATTTTTCTCACATGCTTTCAAATTGATGTGTGTACCAGGCTGTTCGGATGGTAGTGCCCATCTGGTTTACAGCCTAGATTTTAGTGTTCTCTAAAACAGCAAAATACTGAGTCATGTGTTGCTGTTTTTCCAATAAGAACTGTATTTACTTTTAAAATGCTGTTTCGACCCATTTTTTTCTGATGACCCAAAATGCTGGCTAGTAAGTAGAGTGAATAAACTGGAGTACTACTGTGTGCTTTTTGAGTAGGAAAGTGCTAAGGTTTGGAAATGTCAGGAGTTTGGTGAATCGCGCTGTTGTGCAAGGATGGCTGTATTAGTATGATATTAGTATGGTATTAAGTATTAGATGCTTAAACACCTGGTTATAAGCAAGAGAAGCATAAGAGTTTGCAGTCTCTGGTCCTGCAGCATGTGTATAGACTTCTTTTTGAGCTTTCCAGCAAAAAAGGTTTGCAAAACATTTCTAAATTGAGAGGTCACTAAAGCTGTCAATTCCTTGAGAGGAGAGTTACTTAGCCTGAACAGAATGAAGAGGGATTTTTAAGGATCTTTTCTGGTAGGTCTTCAGTGAAACTGGACAGAAAGCATATGACTACTCATCAGGCAAATTAATCTTACTTTAAAAAAAATCTATGTAATCTTGCAGAACAATCCCTAGCCAAAAGAGATCTAGGGTTTTAATGTGTGTCATTTTAATTTGCTGCTTCACAGAAAGGTAGTTTTCTCTTAAGTGTTGAAACTCTACAGTTATCCTCCAGCAATTCTGCAATGCAACTGTCCTGCTTTGTGCCTTGCTTTGCACCATGTTTGCTGGTGGTAAGTTTTTACCTTGGGCTTCTAGCATAGGAAACCACATTATTTGTATTTGAAGGGCTAGAGTTGGAAAATTATTGTCTCTTGTAGGCCAGTTGCAGCAATAGTTTTGAGAGACTAAAGCTACTGATTAATTATGGATTTTCTGTAGTCCCTATGAAAGATGGAGACACCTCTAAATCTGAGTGCCATCTGTGATGACTGGGCAAGCTGGGTGCCAAAGCTGAAAGACTTTGATATGTTGTGTAAAGGGCTTTTCTACACTGCAGAAGTTATTCCTGGATTCCACACCTTGAAATCAATATGCCTGTCCCGAAAGAATAAAAGAGGACTCAGTGTGCCCGAGGGGGTTGTCAGATCAGCATTAAGACCCAGCCATCAGGTGTGTAGGCACTTCTTACTGAGTCTCCTATCCAGTATGCTATTATGCACCTTTGTTCTTGACATCTTGTGATGCCTGTGCTTTCACTAGTTGTGCCGTCAGGTACTCACATGCATTGAGATTATACTTAGATCCTAGGCTCTGCAGGAAAAATTGGATTCAGTACCAGCTGCAGCTGGCTCTTGTGTAAATAAAGAACTGTACCAAAACTCAGACAACTGAATAACTCCCTGCTTTGCACCAGTAAATTCCTGGCAATGAGGTTCCTATTTCATTCAGTGAAATAGTTGATATCTCTGCAGTTACTGTGCTCTGCTGCTAAACTACTCTGGTTTTCCCTCTGCTCTACAACTCCTTTTAAACTGCAGTATTACTCAAGCTCTACAGCAGGAGACAAGGCATCTAACAACAAATCTGTTTTTATTTGTCCTCCTATCAAATCCTCCTAAATCATTCTGTGATCAGACACAGAGTGGAAGTATCCCAACCTTTTATAGCACTTGCTCTGTGAGATAGGCAGGAGGCAAGCTCCAGCCCTAAATCTTCCTGGTGCCACCCTTAATGACAGGGAGAGCGGTGTGCCAAAGTCTATTATGTGCTGAAAGGCCCCAAAGTGTTATTATAAAGGGCTTCTGCAGACCCACTATACATTTTAATCTGAAGGTTTTTAGGCTTCCACTGCATGGGAAGAAGCTGGTGGAGTATTTGTAGTGTGTATCCGCCGTATTTTACAGTAAAGAGCCCTTTTTGAACAGCTCTCCTTTTTAATTATACCTTAAAATGGTATTAAATGTTGGCTCTGTTCATGCCAATTGCTGTTTGGTTGTAATCACCACAAGAGCTCTTGCTTATTGGGACATCCGTTTTCTTTTCATCGATGCTTTGCTTTTATGTTTGGAAAGGAATTTGAAAGCATATAGGCTGAAGCATAAAATATTGCTGAGGCACACAGAATGATAAACTTCCCTTCTGATACAGGAGAGTCTAAGGAGGAATGTATGTTTTGTTCCTTTTAAAAAGTTTTCCTTGCTAGATGGTGTTTTGAGGAAGGTAGGGGGAAAATAAATTTGTACTTTCATGTAGTGGGTGAGAGGAGGGTGGATGTGTGGGTTTGCTTTTTCTGCCTCTTAAAAGTCTATCTTAAAGTGGATATTTTATTGCCTGCTTCTCCTGACTTACGTATATTGGTAATTGAAGGAGACTGCTGAACTCCTGGCCTAGTGCATTATTTGTGTTTTCTGAGTCTCCAGGATCTTGAAGGAGGTGATTAGCTCAAAGGCTGCCTCTTGGGGATGCAAGGGGAGAGGGGAAATTGCCTAGTTGGGTAGATGGGCTCACCTCTGAAAGGTCGTGAATGAAATGCTGATGTATTGATACCTTGTGGACCTTTTCTTCCTAGCTTGACACAAAGGTAGCTTTAAATCGAAAGAAGGCTGTGCTGTTGCAGAATGTAGCTCACATGTATTTCTGTTCTTCTTTCCAGCCAACCAGCAGTTGCTTCTGTAAATCATCTCTTCCCTTTTCTGGTGTGACTTCTCTTCGTTCTCTCTGCAAATGTGCAAAAGGGAAAGCCATTTACTGTAATCAGCTTATCTTGCTTAGCCTTTAATAATGTTAATTTTCCAATATTAAATCTGAATATTATACTAGGATCATCTTATTTGGTGACCTTTTGCCTGCTTGACTAACGCTGGTATCAGAAAAGCTGCAGTACAGCCCTGTAGCACAGGGATGATGGCTTCTAATAGGGATTATACATGAGCTAATACATTTCTTGGTATATCTGGGGTTTCTGAGAACATCCTTCACAACATATTCAATAATTTGCAGCCCAGCGTTATCCTTCTGTCTTTCAGCTTGGATTATGCACCTGTAATATACCTTCAATCACAGAGACATCTCAGATTCATTTTGAGACTTTTAGTTTTTTGTAAAAGGCATAGTTATATGTGTAATGAATTTAAGCAGACTTGATATGTGCTTGGCAGTAAGCTCTGCGTCAGGATTTAAGGTGTTTATTTGCAGGAGTCAAATCTCTGAAATTTTGGTCAACTGTTTTAATCTGCACTCATGCTTCACTCTCTCCTGTCCCACTAGCTTATAACATGCTTTACTGTCTTGCCAACTCTGATGTGTTTGACTGCACAGTAGGTGCGCTTTCAGGAGGAGGTATGGTCCCACTTACAATGCTTCAACATCCTGGTAAGCAGAAGAGTCTCCTGGGACTAGGGTTTGATTCTCAGTCTCTAGTTTCTTTGCTGAGTGCTTTGTCTGTGGTGCTACTCTGTAACTAGCTCTTTCAGGTGTTTGTGCTTGGGGTGCAAGAAGAATGATGGCCAAGAGCTTTGGAGATGGGAAGACTTACCTTTTCCTTGAACCCCTGCTTCACTTAAAGTTCACATCTAGGGTGCATACTAGAGTGCAGTTACAGAACATGGTTGTCAAACTCAGGATGTGCATGAGTGCTCTACCTTGTGCTTTGGTCCTTATTTTTGAGGTTTTGCTCCTCAAAGTTAACAGCAGTTTGCCTCCACAAAACTGCAGGCTAAAATATCCAAATAAAAAATGTGAGGGGAGATAGGTGAAGGGATGCAGAGGGGTGTGGGATCTGCCTTTTTAAAAGTGACGATATTCCTGTTTGCTCAGAGAGAGGCAGGCATGTAGTCAGGATGTAGAAAACATGATCTCTGTAAAATCAACACAGAGATGGTCTCTAAAACATAGCATTCAAGAATAATTACAAAGTTCAATGTCAGTTGGAGGGAAAACTTGTTTTGACAAGCTATGCATTTAAACCAATATAGATTAAACTTTTTTCTTCCTCATGTATATTCTATTACTGAAGAAATTTTAGAAAAGGGGAGCAGGGATGTGTGAAGTATGGTGAACCATAAAGTGTCTTGGGAATTCAGTAATTTATGATGAAAACAAATGTGATTGATGGAGTTACATGTCAGCTGTAAGAGAGACGCTAAAGCCCCTACTGTAATTTGCGTGGAGACAGCCAGCTACAATGCACCTTGATCATATCTTGATAGCATGTGGCCAGGAGTGAAGAAAACAGGAGGCTTTTTTTTATTATTATTATTATTTTTTTTTTTTTAGGTTTTTTTTTAGTTTTAAACAACCCCCATTTGTTCACAAATTTGTGCCTGGAACAGCTTTCATGTAAATCATTTTGCTATTTATTCCACTTCAGGTTGGTTAATAAGTTTACTTTTTACTGATTTAAAGGGCACAGTTGACATTTTTAGCTGCAAAAATATGAGAAGCATGGTAAGTGCTGGTTGCTTGTTTCCATTAGCCTTTAGGAGCAATACAGGGATCCTGATGATTTTTAGTGAGGTCAGTGTTTAGTGTAGACCACTTCCAGTAGAGTATGTACTCTGAACTCTGCTGAGAAACGGTGTAGGATGTGTTATTCTGCACATCTGTTTCTAGTAGAATCAACTGATCTGTATAGATTCACAGTAGTGTAGGATTTATCTGCCACTTGCCATTTGCAATGTTAATTATCTGCCACTTGCCATTTGCAAGTGGCAGTCACATCTGCCTATTTTCCAAAAAAAGCAGATTAAATATTTCCTACAGTCCAGCAGAATTCCATCAAACAGTGGAGTGGCAAAGATGCTTTGAGGAAAATGGAATCCAATTTTCTCCCTTCAACACCTCCAAATCAAAAGAATAAATTTCTCTCTCTCATGAATGAAAACAAGAACTCTCTTTTCTGTTTGGCTTTTGTATTAGCTGTAAAACTTGTCGCTTCTAAGTTTTCCTTTCCAGTTTCTGATGCAGTTTGATTAATGCTGTCAAGAATTAGTGCTACTTACATAGTGCAATTTGTGTTGTCACATATTTTGCAAATAAATTTTAATGTGAGAAATAGTAAACTTAGACACTGTGTTACTTTAGGAGAGAGAAAACAAAAAAGTATTCCACATGTGTAAAGAGCCTCAGTATGAAGTCCTCCTGTCATGAGCAGGGACAACTTTGGCTAGACAGGGTTGCTCAAGGCCCCATCCAGCCTGGCCTTGAACACTGTCAGGGCACTCACAACTTCCTTGGGCAGCCTGTTCCAGTGCCTCACCACCCTCACAGCAAGGAATTTCTTCCTTATATCTAACTTAAACTTCTCCTGTGTAAGTTTAAACCTGTTACCTCTTGTCCTACCACTACAACCCCTGATGAAAAGTCCTTCTTCAGCAACCCTATAGCCCCATTTCAGACACTGGAAGGCTGCTATGAGGTCTCCATGCAGCCTTCTTTTCTCCAGGCTGAACAGTCCCAACTTTCTCAGCCTATCTTCATACAGAAGGTGCTCCAGTCCCCTGATCATCCTCGTGGCCCTCCTCTGGACTTGTTCCAACAGTTCCATGTC
>WYDI02025296.1:0-62108 GCA_009867235.2 Psittacus erithacus | reverse complement strand
CAAATATAATGGACAGTGGCTTAGCAACTTCATTTGCCAGCTCCTTCAGGACCCGTGGATGGATTTCATCAGGTCCCCTGGACTTGTGCACATTCAGGTTCCTAAGATGATCCTCTCCTACTGTGGGCCTAAGGTCTTCATTCTCACAGTCCCTGCATTTGCTTTCCAGGACTTGAGCAGCCTGGCTCCATTGAGTCATTGAGAACCTCAGCCTCCAAATCGAGGGTAGCCAGTTCTCCTGATGAGCTTCCGGAGAGGGCTCACATTATCTCTAGTCTGTATTTTGTCAGAGACATACCTGTAGAAGCCCTTCCTGTTATCTTTCCTATCCCTTGCTTGTTTAAAGAACTGACTCTTGGCACCATGCAGTGCTGCCATGCAGTTCTTCCATCAGCTACTTTCCTCTGGAATTTGAAGCTGGATGCTTTAAACCACACATTCTTTCCACCTAATTGGCTTCCTCATATCTCATATCCATGCCCCTAAAGCATGCAGATACTGTGGTGGTGAATGAGGGTAGTAATGAGCCAGTTCTCCCACTAGCTCTGCATATACTACTGTACAATCTGTATTTTAGGGAGGGGAGATGAGATTTATGGTATAGCTTTAGGCATTCAGTATCTTGTAGCTGTCATGAGCTAAGGCTTTCAGTATCATTGACTGAGCCTCCAGAGACCCATTCAGAGCTCACTCTTCTTCCAACTCACAGTAAGTACTTATTTCTGTATAGTCAGATGCCCAAATCTAGATGATGGAGTAACTCTTCTCCCTCATTCTTGTGTTTCCCATTAATTTATTAAATCTTATCTCTAAGTTAAAGATAAAGCAGTTCCAAGAGAGAATGCTACTGTGAAAAGCATGAAAAACTTAACCATGGCCAGTAAGCCATAACATCATTCTTCCTTACGGAATGCTTGCACTTTCACTGCCCCCTCATAACTGGGAAGCAATCAGGTATTGCAGCTTTACAAAAGTAGTATTAAGCAGCAGTTGTTGAAATACAAAGTTCTTTTAGTCAGACAAAAGACAGTATCTAATACCCTGATGAATTTAGGGTGATGGAGACCAACTAACACCATTTGCTATATGAAACAGGAAACGAATGTTGTTTTAATAGCTTTGACCAATCATTAGAATCTTTCAAAAAAACCCCACCAACCTTTGTGGAATTATTTCTCTAATGTGGCTATTACTGGCTAAATCATTGGTGCCAGTTATTACTGGAAGTATTCCTTAACAAAGTTAAAGTTTAACTTGCAAGGAACGTGGCTTTGAAAGAAAAGTATGTACAGCTGCAGTGTGTTTCATTCCCAGGCTAAGAGCTCCTCTTTACGTGTGAAGTTAAGGCATTAACTCTGCTGTGGCTGTTGTTTATCACTGAAACATGGTGCCTTTGATCACAGCTCTCAAAGTGCTTTACAGGAACCGATGAAATAGTTGTGCTCATTGTACAGACCTACAGAGCTACAGTGTAAGCTACAAAGAATTTAAGTGACTTGCCCATGATCAAAAGCGAAGCTTGTCCTGGAACGAGGGTCCAATCTCCAGTTTGTACTGCCTGTAGCTACAATTTTCCTGCTGAATTCGTTGCACGAAAAACTGCAGAAATACGAAGCTGTTTCTACAAGATGCTATTCAATATTACATTTTCAAGACAAAATATTAAGCATGTCACAAAGTAAAAAGAAAGCATTTATTTTAATCAAATGTAGTAGCTTTCAGCAGCTTACACCCAATTTTCCCCATAAAAATTTGTAGAGCTCCCAAAGTACTTGAATTTTATAACACCAAATGCAAACTAAACTGGACGAATCGATCCAATGCAATTACACAGGCACATTTTTTTACTCTTCCCTGAAACGGTACTGTTAATTATTGTTCAAAGTGGTATGAGAGAGGTCACTGAACTGCTAACACATATAGTGTTTTTAACTCTTTGATATTGGACACCTCTGTGGACAAGCCTACCTAGACAAGCTGTAAGACAAAGACTCCATCTAGCACACTGATTCCTTCAGCTTAGTGAGGAAGATTTTAAATAAGGATTGAATGGAGCAGCTGACAGAAGTACACAGGAAAACAGGCAACCTGAATATGGACCTTGAAATGAGGGGAGGCATTTATTTATAAGTAACATCACAATAAAGCAAGGAGAGAGAAGAGTGGTTGCAACTAGTCCTAGGTGGTTGAATAAAACCCCAGTAAGGATGAAAAACTGAAAGTCTTAATGTAATGAACACAATCAGACAATTAGTACAATTTATGAGAAGTACTGTGACCAGAATACAAATCATAAAAGGCAAAGCTTATTTAAAAATCAGAGACTGAATGGAAACGTTGCTGTACTTAGCGAAGGTTCATATGCTTGCACAGCAGTCCACAATACAAGGAAGAACTACAGGTGTTGAGAAAAATAAAAATCTCCTGTAACCTTATTTCAAAAGGAGACACCCCTCAATCTCCCTTCCCCAGACTAACAAAACCAGAATTCAGTACCTGAAGGACTTCAGTATTGTTTAAAATTACAATGGAAAAGATCAGTTGGAAACTTTGGATCAAGGGTAGGGCTTCAAACTATTAGAGTGTGAGAGAAATGAAATTATAGAAGACTGCTGACTTGTGTAAACTGTGAATTCTTTATTGATGTGAAATACAAGTCTAAAAAAATGGCAAGCGCACACAAAGGCAAAATGAGGTGAAACTGGAAGAAAAAACTTCAAAATAAGTCATATTCTGGATACAGTAGTAATAAAAACAAATAAATGAAAACCCACACAAGAAAAGTGGCAACACAATCCCCAGCAGGCAGCAAAGCCATCACCTCATTAGTTGATGCCAAGAAATTGTATTATCTGATCTGCATCAAACTTTTGCAAAAAAGATCGGATGTTAAACTAGCACAATTAAGACCAACCAGTGAAGGTAAGACTTCAATGTAAGCAGGCAAAAAGCAACCTAGAGAAAGCTTAGAAGCAGGGGGAAAATAACCCCAACCATTACTAATAGCCGTGCTTGAAGAACTTTGTTCCGAAGCTGATCTGATTAGAGCAGTCATTTCTAAGAACCACAGGAGAGCAAAAGACAGGAAAGAACAAATAGCATAGTTTTGATTTTCTTTGTTGTATGGAGGTAGCACATTACAAACCAGCCAGCTCACCTTCAATTTTCCTTCAAATGCTTGTAAAAGACAATCAGGATCTGTTTAAAGCACCTCAAAGACTACAAGTAACAACTACTAAGAGTTCAACAAGACTTGAAAAATTAACCTAATTTGTTTTTACGGCAGGATAACAAGGTTTCTGGCAGCCAGAAAAGCAGCAGGTGCATTTTGATGATCACAAGGCAAGGCTTTTAACACTGTCATAGATGACGCAAAAGTGAGGTCTCAGCTGGAGATATTTGGACTCCTCTTGGCCTTCCTTCCATATTGTGAATGCAGCAGAGAGCCCAGAGAGTGATCTGATTTCTAGAAAGTTATTCAGAAGAATGTAGGAACTGTATGGTTTACTTTAGTAAAGAAAAAAATTAGATGGAATATGACAAAGCTAGAGACTGCCAGCAATAAAGACTGAAACAACCTGTTCCCTTGTCATTACAAATAAGCACTTTTCCCACAGATGAACCACCCTCTTGGAGCACCAGCCAAGCCAGCGCTGTAAAAACTCAGTTTACAACACAGTGGAAAAACTTCTTCTTAGCCATGTTTGGCAATAAAACCATAACATTCTTCTGTGGTGTATTCCACATGATCAGCTTTTTATTCCTCAACAGACAAGCATCAACAAGTCAAGCAAAATACCCGTGAATGGACTGGAGCATGGGAATGATACTGGTTACTCCTCACCTCATACCACCCTGACTTCCACAGATATTGAGAAAAAACATCAGGTATAAATATATGTATATATATGTATTTTGAAACAAAAACTACAAATGTTGCACACAAGCTTAGGTAATTTTTTTTTTAAGCATTCACTATATAAATCCGTGTTACATAAATGTTTACACAGTGCTTTTTCTCAGGGAACTACTTTCACAGCAGTATCTGTTGGGAAACCTATAAACCAGACCCCTCTATCTCGCTCACATACAGCTAGAAAGCAGGAGCATTACCCACTCTTCTTCCTTCAAAATCCTGAAAGGTTTTAAGGAAAGGGGCAATAAATACTCTAGGAGCATATCTACAGTTACAAAATAATCTTTTTCCTTTCAGTACCTACAAGCATGAAATGTGCAAACACAAAACGTGCCCCTGACTTTCTAGGGGGGATTCAGAACCCTGTTTAAAAAAATAAAAATAAAATGGTCTCTGGCACACTTTGCATCTATATATGTTGTGCAATGCTTAGTACAACTGTGGAAACAGTACCACACGGCAGCTCCGCAGCCCTGAGAGAATATATTCTGTAGTTCTCAAAACTTGCTACAGTGATTATAGGTGATGCCATGCTATGACACTCTTAATATGCCTTACGATTATCCAGTGTGATGTCAGCATAGACACTACCTACGCTTTACAACTTCAAGTTACAGGTAATGACAATAGAGATTTTCCTCTTAATGGTCTAGTTCTATAAAACAATATAATTTGCGTAACCAGAGAAAAGCAACCATGGTAAAACAACCCAAACAAGCCTGAAAAAGTGCCTAAGAGATACACTTTCAGTGGGTCTGCATTGGCTAAGGTACGATAGAAAGTTAAGACATGGCTATTCCCTTGCCCACAAACACCTAGCAAGTTTTTTTTTGTGGGTAAGCTAGGGTATTTATCTTAGTCTGAAAGCCAACTATCAAGCAGTTGCATCACAAGCAAGAAGGAATCAGGGCCTTGACTATGAGAATTTCTGCTGTCAAGAGCAGAGCCAGCAATGTTAATTTCAGAGGCTCTACAGTAAAAAAAAAAGGAAGTATTTTGATGAGAACTGCAGTGGCCGATAGAATCATCATTACCTCTTCTGCCTTGAAGATTTCAGGTAGCAAACACATTGAAGGAGATGTGTGCTTATTTCCCTAACAGCGAACTCCAAGAGGGCATCTGACCATGTGCAGGTTGCTTCTGGAGCCAAAGTGGATTCCCTTTGTGTGAATAACCTGCCCCTGGAAAGAGCCTGCAAGACATTATCCAGCACTCTCAGGAACCATGCACTCAAAATAAGTTACATCCCTGGACAGTGTATGTCTAGTATGCATCTTTGACTTATGCAGACTACTGGCAGATACACCTGATGTTTGAACCATCTACTTCCTAGTGCAACTACCTCTCTCCATCAGGCTTGGAAAAAAATTTTGCATCCCTCCCACCGTTGATAAGATTTATTGGGCAGGATGAGTACCATCCAACACAAGAACATACATCACTTTCCATTTGGAAGGTAGCAGAGAGTAAAAAAGGTTTGCAAAACACTATTCCCTTATCTAGTCTGCCATAAAAGGGAGTTTAGAAACTTCTGAATTATTCAAGTGATTCGCAAAACAGCAGGGGGAATGCATAGTCTCATTATTTCTGTTTTCTCCTGGGGCCTAAATATGCAGTCTCCCACCAGCTTTCATGACTAGCAAGCCCTCAGATGACTAGACTATTCATAGTGACTACTGCTGCATCAAAGATCTTAGATATAGATGAACTCTTGGCAGGGAGACAGGATAACAAAGCAATTGTAGATCCCATGGTATACGAAGAACTCTGCAGTTTCAGTAAGCATGGCTATGTTGGGTACCTTTCTTTGAAGAAGTGTTAACAGCTTTCTGCCAAGGAGTTTGTTGTTGTGCCCCCTTTGTGTTCCCTTTGGAGACTAGAGTATTCATGAATGTCTTCAGAAGCCACAAGAGATTCTAGTTATCAGACCCTGTAACTACATACTTCGGTGTGTCAGGAGAGAAGACTGATGTTCTCAGATGTAACGCAAATTATAAAGTCTATTTAGCAGTGTTGCAGAGTCCTCATACTGATCACTCAGAGTAACACTAAATTTGACATCGGACTGAAGTTTGAGTAGTTCAGTCACTCAGGCTGAATTGATGACTCTGCTTTTAAAGCAAAGTAAAAAGATTCTGAATAAATACAAGCTGTTACACTAAGGACCGAACTTGGCCATCCTGATGTCAGATCTCAACCTACTGAAACCAATTCACTAAAGCCTAGATGTGAGAGTAGTCATTATGCCTTTATTTTTGATATGGGGAAAAAAAGGCCTTTGAAAGTACTTGAAGAATAGCAATTACCTAAACACTTAGGAAAAATACATTACATGAATAAAATATTAGATGGTATTAATTACAACTTGCTTAAATGTCACCAAGTTAGCAGTGAAGCACCCCAGGGGTTGATACTAGGGCCGATATCATTTAACACTGCCATTAAGAACCTGGATGCTGGGACAAGGCGTATCCTCAGCAAGTCTGCAGATGATATAAAACTGCGAGGAGTGGCTAACGCACCTGATAGTTGTGCTGCATTCAGAGACCTGGACAGGCTGGAAAACTGGGCTTAGAGGAATCTCATGAAGTGGGAGGAGGAATAACCCCATGCACCAGTAAACAGTGAGAACCAACCATCTGGGAAGCAGCTCTGCAAAAAAACTCCGAGGATCCTGGTGGAGACCAAGCTGAACATAAACTAGCAATGCGTCCTTAAGGGCCAATGGTATTCTGCTTCAGAAGCACTGCCAGAGGTTAGAGGGAGATTATCCTTCTCTGCTACTCAGTACTGGTGGGGCTCCATCTGGAGTGCTGGGTACAGTTCTAGACTCCCCAGTGCAAGAGAGATGGACTCATTAGGACACACCCAGCACAGTGCCACAAAGACAGTTAAACAACTGGAGCATCTTTCAAATGAGGAAAGGCTGCAGAGAGCTGGGACTGTTTAGCCTGGACAAGGCTCCAGTACGATCTTATTGTTTATAAATACCTGATAAGGGGGAATGAAGAGAGAGCCAGACTCTTCTCAGTAATGTTCAGTGATAGGACAAGAGACAATGGGCACAAACTAAACAAAAAATATAGGAAATTAAATCCGAACATGAGAAAATGTTCTTACTATGAGGGTGGTCACTCTGGAAAAGACTGGCCAAAAAAGCTGCAGAGTCTCCATTTGTGGAGATACTCAAAACGTAACTAGACACGGTCTTAGGCAACCTACTCTAGCTGAGGGGGTTGGACTGTTTTATATCCAGAGGTCTCTTACAACTAAGTGATCCTGTAATTTTGTGAAACAGCAAAGTAAATACATGCTATTTGTGTAGCTCTGTGGATCTAGTCTCCAGTCACTTGGAACAAAATCCATTTATTTTGGTTAAAAAAACCCTGTTTTATCCAACCAGCTAGATCATCAAGGATACTGGATTTCTATTACTATTGAAATGATTAACTCACATTTGGTTTGCTCATTTTCAGTTACATTCAGGGAGAAGTTCATTAACACTTGGCAAGGACTCTGGTGTTAATTTAAATACCTAATACTGCAATCTTAAGAACCCTCAACTTACATCAAAAAATGTAGTAGATAACAGTCTCATTAGCTCCTCATAATGCATGCACTACAGTGATTTGACTAGTTATACTAAGAGGGGAGGTGGCTAGTGAGAAAGGGATCTTTTCCATTACCACACACTTGTATGCAGATCTTCTTATTACCATTGTAACACTGTGTAAAATAAACTGCTTTTGCAGCTTGGTTTATCATCTGGGTTCAATACTGACACTCAAAGGCCACGTAAATATTAGTTATCTAGCCAGCCCCACTGAAAGCTCTACGTGGGCATGTCTTTTTAAACAATTGGGCTTAAGCTTTAAATTTCACAGCACCGTTAAAAACTCCTGCTACATATTGCCTGCTGGCACTCTTCATCTTCTCCTTACCAACAAACTGGCTAACACACCTATGCCATGATGGGGGAAGAGAAGAGGGAAACTCACAAAAGAAGGTGTTAGAAAATATTGCAAGGAAAATAGCAGCTTCATTTGCCTAAAAAAACCCCAAACTAACCAAAACAACCCCAGAAAATAAACGAACAAACAAACAAAACCCTACACCACAAAGTACCAATCCCCACCAACTGAAACAACAAAACCTCTCCTCCAAAACCAAAAAACCCACAACAGAAGTATGTTATCCCTTACCTGTATTCTTGATGCTGAATCAGATGCAAATACATTTATATCCACTGCTCTACCTCCTCCAAGATACCCAGCCAACATTGCAAAAGCATCAAAAGACATATTATAGTCACATGAAAGAAAGAACAAGCTTATACCATATGTTTCTGCCCACATCAATTGCAAGAAATTACAGGAACATTCATGTTACTGTAACTGGGTAATTAATCTTAAAGTAACAATTACATTCTAATGTTCTAAGAATAGGCTGACCATAGTCTATAGTTCCTGGTTATTCACCAGAGAACTCCTTCGTATGTGTTAACAAAGCATTAAAATACATTTTCCCAGAAAATTCAGATCACTTTGCAATACATTAGCTACAAAACATTTATTTCTTTTTTAAATAAAAACATTTAAATCAACAGGTTTTGTAAAACGGCATGTCAAGTGTTTATCTTAAACTTTGTATTGCGAGCACCTTCAGTTTTATGCTGAAACAGTCAACATAAATTATTATTTGGTCAGGCTATTAACCTACATTGAAATAAATATACTTTTAACCAAGGCAGACCACTTAATGTATACCAGATTTCCATTCCCATCCCATTACCATTCCCGACTTTATAGAAAGTTTCTCTGGTGACAAGTGAAATACAGACTGTGAAATCATAACTGCAATATGTTCTTCTTTTTCTCTTTTTAATTTCAGTGAAGACTGGCCTATAATTTTAAACTATAAAAACAATTATAAAGCACTACAGACTATAGCTTAAAAAAACCCCAAACGCCTGTATCACACAAGAGAAATATTTGAGAAGACTTACCTAAACAGTCTCAGAATAAGAGGTGGAATACAAACTCCTAAATGAGTTACAACACACTGGGCTGGTCATATCATGCCCCACTCTTATGGGGGTGGAAATTAGCTACTTAACAGGAACAGAAATCTCTGTTTCATTACAACAGATAAGCCACTGATAAGTGAAAACAATACAAAGAGCTTTTTATGCTGATATTATTGATGACAAAACACAGGGTGCAAAATTCAATGTTTAAAATTATATGAACTTTAAAAGTACAGAACAAAGCAGAAGTTTACAAGTCAAAATACTTCAGCACCTGAGATTTTCCTGTAGAAAGCCAGATACTTCCTTCAGAAACATGTAATACAATCAACTCCTTTGCTTGCAGTATTACACAGGAATAACTGATCAAGGAGTTGAAATATACATAATGCTCAAAAATTCTAATTAAGCCTTCAAGATAAGCCTGTTATCAAGCTATACTTTCTGATCCATGTGCATTACTCGACTTTATGAAAACATTTTGTATTAAAACTGGAATTGATTTCATCTATTAAAGTGTTCTGATGAAACTAAACTTGAAAGACAATGAACAGTATGCAACTTGAATCATCCTGACAAAAAACTAAGAACATTGAAATAGAAACAGGTTTGAACAAAATGTAATAACCTGCTATGCAAATATGTATTTTTAAAGACAACTAATGATTACGTCCTTACTTTTGGTAAATTAATACTTTTCTGCTTTCATCGTGAGAACTAGGAAGTTGCACTTTCTATGTTCTGCTCTGTGTGATTAAGACTTCATGATTTTGTATGTTTAATTATCTGTTATCCTCAAGGTAGCCACTGTACTGCATACTAGTCTTAGAACAGTGGCTTCTTTTTTTAGTTCCTTGGTTTTGAAGCTTTAAGCGATTGTGTATTCTATTTAACAACTGCACTCCCAGACCCCAGAGCAAAGAAGAAGAAAGCATTTAAAACAAAGGTCTCAACAAAACAGTATTCTGATGGGAACAGAGTACTTTTATTCTAACATGATCTAATTTTATTTATGAAGACTACTTAAATGTCAAATGATATGCAAAATTAAAAGACTTCAAATACTGGAATATGAGGGATGTTCCTTTAATTCTAGAAATGCTTTTGTCAGGGAAAGTACACTGTAGATTTGGTTTTATTTAATCACTTAGTGATACTGCAAAAAATTACACTAATCAGTGTTACCAAGGTTAATGTTCCTCCCTCCACAATTAACTACTTGGAATTCTCTTGAACCTTTCTATCACTGAAAACCAGTCAAGCATATCTGTTTCTGTCTTTCCATTCCTAAAGAAGAATAACCAGGCACTCAGTCGTAACTTTAGAAAGAAAAGCTGCAGAGATTATATTGAAGGATTTGATATTAAATTATCATAGTTTCAAAATCTGAGTGCAGTAAAATGCAACTCCATCTCACTGAAACCAAAACCAATCACCCTTAAACCCATCATCTTTCCTCAATACAAGGTGCAGCAGTTTAAAAAACAAGAAGGGGGGTAAACCCCTCCACAAATAAAAAATTCCAAACCAAGAATATTGTTTTCAGTGCAAACACTGTAGTCTTCAAAAGGTTAAGAGTACAAATATTTAAGTTCCAGTGTATCCTTACCTACAAGGAATGTTGTTTCCCATTATAGTATGTCAAATACCTTTAATCCAATTGCAATACTGAAGTTTACCCTCTTAAATCAATATGGTGGCTGAAACCAAAGTGTTTATACAAGCAGTGTAACTTTCTGGAGAAACTAATGCACACGGTTCAAAGCTCTCACAAAATCCAAGGGTAAAACCAGGCAATCCAGCTGCTAGTCCTTAACCAATTTCAGCATAAAATGCCAAAAAGTAACCAGCTACTTAATAAGCAGTGAACTTAGCCTCCTGCAACCAGCAGCTTAAATCCCCTGCCCCCATCCCTAATTCTACAGGCCACAGAGGAAAGCTGGAGAAAACCACTCAGGCAAAACTCTTCTTGTCAGAACGCAACCTTACTGTATGTCATTCACTTTTTCAATGTGCAAAAGTTAGATTTCTAGCAAAATCCCTCAAACCTAAAGAAAACTTCTGCAACACTGCAGAGGGAGGTGGGCATGTTATTTTAAGTAGTTCGACATATGCTTATAAAGTTCACCTACGACACTATTTTGCAGCACTGCGCTTTTAGAGTTACTAGCTGGGATTCCAAGTAACAGTTGAAAGAGGCACCTACTACACTTTCTTAATTAGCTGCCCATTTTAATAATTTTGGTACTCTTTGTCACAGTACATCAGGAAACAGCAGCACAAAGCATCAGATTGACAAGAATTTTATATTTGTTCCCCTTTAAAAAGCAAACATTTTAAAAATGAAAGGCACTCATGACAGAAACTCTCTCTCCAGTTCATATATAGATGGCCGACAAGTTTTGCTCTTCATTCTACATAAAGGCACAGTACAGTCTCTGTTTTGACCTTCCACATCAATATCAAGTAATGAGGGCATGTGGCAGTTAGTTCTTTCCTCAGTATCTGGCAAGAAAGTAACATCTGAATCTACATTGCCCTCTAAACGTTCAGAGTCTTTAGAGCTTGGTTTAATAATATGTGGAATAATCTGCCATGAATCGATTTTACTTCTTAGAGAAGAAGGTCGAGGCCTTGATATAATATTGACAGCGCTTTGCTTTTCAGTTGAAACACCACTGCGATTGCTTCTTTGTTGAACAGACGGAGAGTGCAGAGTTCCAGTAACTGATAGAACTGGTAATGTGGAGTCAACACTGGTTGAAGCAAATCCATTAGCTACGAGAAAGGAAAAGCCAAACAAAAAAACAAGCCAATTTAAACCATGTGACTTCTTGATTTCTTTGCCATTTAGTAAAACAAGGTTGCTGCAAACATTAGTGGCTTTTTTCCCCACTGGAAAAATTAAGAGACTTGTACATTTGTGGGAAGTCGCCTAAGCAATGACCAGCATCACTCAAATAGTGTTTTTGCATCTATACTCTCTGCCAGAGGCCATGACAATTTTTTTTATTGCTACAAAAGGAGATACACAGACAACACAACCTCCCAGTAAGTGGATGAATATTAATATTAAAGCCTCACAATTTTTTCTAGTTCCTATATTACTATGCATACCACTTATGCATAGAGTATCATGAAGAATATTACATTTAAGCTACCACAGAACACCAGCATTGAAACTTAGAAGTTCTTTCTGAAAACTCGTTAATTACAAGCTTATCCATTTACATGAAAACTACTTAAAAGACCTTTTTTTCATCTTAAATTTTTATCAGCAGCCTAACTTAAGGATTTGTGGAACATGTGATATAACTTCTAGGTCAAGTAAGCACACCAACACTTACCAGGCTTCTTGTTCTTAAAGTTAGTAAGTGTGCTGTACTAAAATGATGCTCAATCACTCACCAGAGTGGGCTATGAAACTATATTAAACAAGTTTACTCCCTCAGTAAGTCCACAACAACCTAATGCATGCACCTGAACAGTCTCAGTTTATTTCACTCTTAATGCTAATACAGTACATTTCAAGAAAAGCAGGTTTTTAATGACATGAAAAGACCAGGGAAACCTATTTTTTAATACCTGATGAAAAATAGGTATTGTCTTAAAATGAATTCTCTCTTCCCCTTAGATCTCCATACCCACACTCTTAACAGGATACTATTCCAAGTGCATGTAGTTTAAACGGGGTTCAGACATGAAGGGCTTACCCCCATGCAGTTATGGTGGCTCAGCTAACACATAACTGCAACAAAAATCTTAGCATCTCATTAGTGAATGGTTAGTTACTTTACATTTTCTGTTCCTACTCTTAAAAATCCCTTACATTTTAAGCTCTTAATTACCCACCTGTGGTCTGAAAATTGTTCCCATCTGATAAGGTTCGTCTGTGACACAACACACTTAACTTTGTCAAGGAATCATTTTGCAGATTTTGAGATTCTTTCTGACAAAGATCAAAAGACTGATTTTTTAATCGAGTAGAAACTGTGTTAGGAGCCAGCTGTATCCTTTGTTCTCTCTTACTTTCAGAAGTTTCAGATGAAAAGTCATCAGTAGAACTACATGGACCACAATCATCAAGCACAGTGCTTGCAAATGCATCTTCACTGTCAGGCTGAAGTAAGCATTTTGTGGAAATGGAAGGCATAGAGAGAAGATTCACAGTATTTGCAGCTGGATTTAGGGTTGAAATACTTGTGTCCTCTTTCTTGGACTGTAGTCGTGTAGGGCTGGCACTCCTGCGAAATATTGAAGCACGCTGAAATATTCCATCACGCTTCTTCTTCTCATCCTTAGGCAAGAGCTCATCTGGACCCTGTGGTCTGTTCAGCTCTCTGATATCTAAGCCCAGAGCAACAGAGGCAAGCAGGACAGCACACCCATACAGCACTGAATCAGTCTTCTTTTTCTGCAGTGTCCTGCTCAGACTGTTTGTCGGTGTCATTTGAGGAGTACTATTTGTAGAACTAGCAGAGGTTCCTTCTTCAAAGCTCTCATGTTCTAGTGTATTCTCTCCCTGATCATCTTTCCACAGAGGTAGATTAATATAGGCTTGATTTGGCAACTTAATAGGCTTTGGTCTTTTACTGTCCAAACCTTCAGGGAGAAGTTTCCTATCAGTACAGACACCTATAAGACATTACAGTATACTTTAAGATTGCAATTCAGCTATTTTATTATTGCATGTCTGCATATGTACATTATTATTTCCTTCCACTTGCAGAAGTATTAATCTTGATGAATACTGTACACGCCCTTTAGATGCAGTCATAAGTTCAGAGACTTCATTGTAAGATCCAGAAACGCAGCCTAAGCCTAAACCTCTTCATGTACTCTTGATAGTCTTTAAAATAGCAGAAGTACCACTTCGCTACAATTTCACCTTTTTAGCAACTCGAAAGCAAACTATTAGAAGAAACTTGCAGAAAAATCTTCCTGAGTATAGAAGTTAACTGTAAACGAACTATGTTTTCTACATCTGGAAGACTTACTTTTATTTTAAGAGAGGCTTAATGTATCTCCCAAACTTCATGCACTCAGTTCTGTTCAACAGCAGATATTGTCTTTGCATTTTCTGTGGTATTTGAGGATATGCAATACTTCTGTAGTGCTTTTCAAATAACATGGAAAGTATTTCGGAGTATGGATTACAGTTAAGTAATTTACTATTTACAATCTGCCAGGTAAGATCTGAAACACATTCTTTACAACACTTTCAATTAAACTGTGTTCCAAGATCCAGTGATTTGCTGGAAGCTTTTCCAGCCAATTCATTAGGTCATGGTGTTCTGGAGTATAATATAAATCTGACACCTTACACCTAATGACAGATAAAATGGAAGGTATAATTTGACTCGCACATGTTATTTTACTATAAACTACTGAATGCTACAAAATAAACACAAATATTTGAAATGCAAATATGTAAACTTGTATGATCCTCTCTGCATACAGAGGTTTAGTAATAAGCTAATACATTTGTAAAATTACTATCTGTGAAGCTTGATGAAGACAAAAATGTCTTTTTCCTAAAGGGAAAAAAGCCGCCAACCAAAACACAACAGTGGCCCAGCAACTTACAATTTCTTCTTCCAGCTGACAGTAATCTAGCCACTGGTATGAACACCAACTTGTATCACAGGGTTTTTTTTTCCTGACACTGGTAACTTAATTTTCTCAGATAAAAGAGTCTGTAGTATAGAAAGTGTGTGCAAATTTGAAAATTATTATGGATACTGTAGAGCCATAGCACATTACAGTAGCAGCCATAAAAATCAACATACAGCTATCATGTTCCAGATCCTTAGGGGATTAAGTATGTTTTTCCTTGTAGTTTACCTGTAAACCCCAAAATGGTACCTACACAAATTTAAGTCTACTTTTTTTTTTTTTTTCCCTCTTGAAAATTCAGAGAATGAGTCTCATTTAAAAATCAGGAAACTGATATCTGGGCATACATCAGGGCTTACATGTTTTTAAACTACAGTTTTTTTGAAACAACTGTGCAGAGCCCACTAACATTAAAAATCCTTAATGACCATTTAAATGTCCAGACAACTACTCACTTAGCTATTTCTTAAGAGGGGAAGGGGGGGAAAAAAAAAAAAGAAATACAAACCCACCATCTAAAGTGGTGACTGCAGTGGGGAAAAACCCACATCTGTGCATCATACACCATGTATATTTTTCTTGGCTGCTAATGAAGGAAAAGTAAGGATTTTAACAGTTGCATTTTTAATAGATAGGATTTTGGGTTTTTTTCCACAGAAAAATTACTTGTAGCATGACCACTCTTCTAATAATCTGCATAATCCTTGAGGAACTCAAGCAATACAGTGCTGGAGGTACACTTAATGCCATCAAATGGCAACTTTCGCTTTTTCAAAAATAGCTTACCTTGGTCCACAAACAGTGAAGCTAAGGGAACACCCTTCTGATTTTTCATTAAAACAGTTGACCAAGGGTTGCTGCCATCTGAAAGGGGTCTTATTCTGAAATAGTAAGTTATTTTGATATTACAATGCTTATGCACTTTGACAAAAAATTACCAAAACATCTTTCTTTTTGAACTATAAACATGTGGTACTTAACCTGAAAACAGTAAAGCTTTCCAAAAGTAAAAAAAAAATATATAGCAGAAAATCATATGATTATCAATTGAGACATCCCTTTTATTTTATATTCCTTATAAG
Organism: Psittacus erithacus; assembly: GCA_009867235.2. NCBI lineage: Eukaryota > Metazoa > Chordata > Aves > Psittaciformes > Psittacidae > Psittacus > Psittacus erithacus. Next base: position 46,468 of record WYDI02025296.1, on the reverse strand, counting down.
AGAAAAATTTCAAGCCAATGAAAAACAGGCCTTGACTACCTAAGAACAAAAGCTGGTGAAGACCTGGACAACAGTTTCACTGAGTCAAAGAAGGTAGGTCAATATTGGAATTTATTAAACACAATGACTTTAAAACAAACAAAAATACCACAATGCCAGTTTCAGTAGATGGCCTGGAACCAACTACTGCTACAGGTGGATGTCTCTACTGACAAAAAAACCAAGGTGCTATAAATAATTATACTATTAAGAGACAAGGAAGAAGGATCATTTGCTTCAGATAGAATTGCTAATCTCCACTTCTGAGCAATCAGAAAAAAATAATCTGAAAGTGAAGGTGTCCAACTGATTTTCAGAACCATTTCAACCCATGTTTGTCAGTGTAAATGATGTTGCTGGAATGACTTGTGCATCATGTATGCAAAGCCAGTCTTCTTTAATTGTACTGGAAGTGCCCACTGGGGGCCATGCTTGTACTTCTTCAAGTCAATGTGAGGAAGGGCAAGAAAGACAGGTCATGAATGTCTGGTATGCATTAGTAGCTCAGCATCCCAGTATGTTTCAAGTCTCAAAAACCAGAGAAAGAGTAATAGATAAGAGACTCTAAAACTTTAATATAAGTAAATGTTTTATCCTCAAGTCTATGTTATATTATTATTAATGTATTATATATTATTAATGTAAATTTCTAGATTAATTAAAAGATAGGACTGAGTTTTATCTGTAACTAGAGACTGCAGAACATCTCTCACTCACTACTTGTTAGTGATTCAGTTACCAAGAAGGCTTAGTACCATCAAACAAACAAAATGTAGTAGACATACTTGTCCTTACAATCTGCACGATCCTTGCTTTGAACTGAACTTGGTCCCCACGTACAACCTCTCTTTTTAAAGCTTCTCTTCACATCTTCAAACTCTTCTTGGTGATAAGTTGTGCTCCTTCCCCAAGTTCTGTTGCTTTCATCTGAAGTTACTACAGGTTGGATTTAAAAACACACACAAAAAAAAAACAAACCCACATATAAATAGTATTTCTAAAACCAAAATATTTTGACAGAACAGAGTATTTTCTCCGCTGCAAAACAATTTTGACACTGCAACACGAGTAGTAGACAAAATTTGAGACATTTTTTGTTTTACCAGAACCACCAGACCAGAACCACCACAGAAATTGCACTGATCCAAATAGATGAGCAAGCAAGAAAAATAATTTATGAGCTGACCAGAGACCCAAACTAAAGACAAGCAGCGAAACAATCATATTTCCATGCTTCATTTAACTGAGAACCTATATTTAGATAATTCAGACAAGTGAGTTAGACTGAGCACTTAAATTCCAATGAAGAAAATATATGCTGCGGAACAACTGGTATTAAAAATGAACAGAATATTCCAATTGTGACAATGATTAACATTTTCTTTCTCACTACACCAAAACAAATTATACTTTTACAGCATCTAACCTTTATTAAATGCTTAGTCTGTCACTGTCTCCAATGTTAAACAGAACCAGCACCTTTGAAACATAATGAAATCTTGCCTTTTTTCATAACCCCACTGGGAAGTTCACATTCACTTGTGATATCTACATCTTGCTGGTACACATACACACTGTTTCTTCGGCCATTAGCTGTGTGTGTATCTGTTTTGGGAATCACTGAGGAAAAATTAAGAGAATGTAGTAGAGATCTTAGTCAAGTTGATTTCAGAAATGGAACTGTTTCCCTTATATTTTTATCTTTGGGTCACAGAGCCCAGGTCTATAAAGGCATTAAGCATCTTTTGATAGCAAGTTTTTAATGTGGGGTTTAGAGGATCCTATTTCTAGGACCAGACCCAGGCAAGCAGATTTTCACATACGACTAACTGGAAAAGTAACTTGCTATCTACGCAGCATACTTACAGCTACGACAGTGAGACCTAATAATAAAAAAATAAAATAATTTAGCCAGTTATAACAGCATGATAAATGAGGTGGCTCTGCTGCTCCTGCACTGCAAAGTGCTCTCCTCTTGCCTCACCATATAACTTCTAGCCAGCACAGCTTCCCCTTCAGTGCGGCACTCTACTTGCCTTCTTTATACTCACTTTTTCACTCACATTCCACGACCAGGCATATATATCTTACTGGGTGTCGACCTACCTTAAAACAGCTTTCAAAATCAGCACAATTTGTTTTAATAACAAAATTTACAATTAACTAGATTTTTATTTTAACTTTAAAAACTTTCAGATTTGGAAGCTTGACTTGCTCATGACAAAGTGAAAGCAACCAACTGTTAGATATGCCTGTTCCAATCACCTGTATTTGAGCATGTTTTCTTGAAACAAAGACACTTTGAAGTTAAATCAAGATAAAATGTTATTATGGGAAAGAGAATTTATTTTGCACAGGTGCAAATGGGTGTGGAAACTAAGTTGTTTCACCCAGATACTCCTGAGCAATCTGATAAGCTTTTAGGTAAAGTCTAGGAATCCAAACTCAAACAGAAGTGTACTACTTTTAAAGGAGAGTCTTTATGTTGTCCTGCATGCTCTAGTCCTGCAAATACAAATGCCTGCTCAGATTAAAAAAAAAAGAAAAAAAAAAACAAACCAACAAAAAAAAAAAAAAAAACAACCCACCAAGAAAAATCCCCAGTGGCACTCAGCACATGCAAGGACTGGCACTGTTACAGCTTACATAAGCATAAGGCATTTAAGAAAACAACCCTCAAGTTTACAGAATCATGTCAATACCTGACACTTACTTCGTTTCCAAGCATTTCCGTACAAAGCAAAGAGAATCAAAGACAAGACAGTCTTGTTTACATGTTATGATGACATCTTCCCAAGAAAAAGCTTTCTTACTTTTCTGCAGTAAAAAAAGCAACCAACCAAAAAACCCTCATGCAGCTTGAGGCAGGGAAACCATTATTAACACAGATGCTGTGTCAGCTAACTTTTGGGGAAAAAAGAAAAAATTAAAAAAAAAATTTCTTTCATCTTACATTTTCATTAAGAAAAGTAAGACAGAGTTTGTCCACCTCTCTACTTGATCCATAACAGGTAGTAATGGTCTTTGCCCAGGTAACTGTATCAGTTACAGTTCAAACAAATCATAAAGTTACTGCCAGAAAAGATACCACTTCTCCTTTTCCTTTAGACATTAATAATGAAAAGGCAGGGATATTCCAAAGATGAGCTATCTGGTTCCTAGCCAAACTTTAAACAAAGTTTCGGGTTAGTTGAAAAGTAATAATAATAAGAAAAAAAACCCCAAACTTTAAACTAGCTACAAAACAGTAGACAGAAAAATCCTTTTTTATTTCCCCTCCTTATTTACACTTGACAAAGCCAGAATCTGAAGTAATTTCCTTCAGAGGTGATTACCCTTACAGAACACAGTCACCATCCATAAGAAATCAGTTAAAACAAGTTCCACAGATTTTATATAAAGAAAGAAGCTTAAGGCATTCCACTCTGAATATGGGTAATAAGACAATCTACTTTGGCCAAGAGATTAGACAGTACAAATGCAAGCACTGAATCCTGTAGGAACTGTTTTCTATCTCTACATAAGTAATTCCCAAATATAAATGTAGGCTTAACGGTAACAGTATAAAGAGTTTTCTTCCATGTTCATGATACCTCCACTACATGAACACATCTTGCCTTCCATCAACAGTATACATCGAATAATGTAGACCTGCAAGTAGACTCACAATCTTATTGTTCCTTTCTTGGTTTAAAAAAACAAAACAAAACCAAAAAAAACTCCCCCACAAAAAAAAAAAAAAACCACAACAAAACAAAGCAAGCTTTCCTCTTTATTTTCTTATGGTTTTGTATTTGCTTAAAGTTTGCTTCTCTTTTGACATAGGCAAGCTGGGTTGCTTGCTGATTCTTTGGCCTTTCCTTTACTTCCTGAATCTTACTTGATTTTCTTTATCAACTCCAATATCTAATAAAACCTTTTTTTCCATTTTACATGGGTTTTAAACATGAGGCTTTGCCTTCTGTCATTATAAATTTTAATTCTTCATTGTTTTATCTCAGTCAGTTTACAAATGAGTTCTTGAAGTTATAAAAATGATTTAATACATTCACAATTAATTCTGAATTACTGAAAATTAGTTAGCATTTTAGCAAGAATAGCCCTCCCATCAAAGAACAAGTTGCAAATGTCAGAACAAGCTAAGAAACCTGGAAATGAGACAGAAATCTGGCTGGAATCAGACACTGCTACCAGTGTTTCAGTGAGCATATAGAACAAGCACCCTCTATTGACCAAATTAACAAATAGAAGTGGTGGAGACTTACACTGTATAGCTCGAAGACGAGGAATTATTGTGGGGCTACTTGACGGACTGGAGCTGTTACTGTTTAAACTCCTCCTCTTATCCAGATTGGGGGATGCCTGCACTGTTATTTTGTGCTGGAAATCTGTAAAAGAGTAAAACACATCAGTTTTAATTCTCTAAATAAACAACTGTTCAGAAGATTATACTGCTATGCCACTTAGAACAATTAAAGCTATGTAATGAATTAACCTTGACAGCGTAAAAGATGCTTGTATCAAAAGCACTGACAACCTAACTTTTAATGTAATAATTTAGAACCTGAGTCAAACAGACAGTTTCACACCTTCACAGACACTGTATGACAGATTTGCACTAATATCAACAAAAGCAGGTAGGTCCAACTGGAACCAAAATGAGACACATCTACATCAAACTGCTATTCAGCCTCGTTGGTTGTCACAAAGGGAAAGAAAAATGTCAGTATTTCATCTCAAATGAATCAGTATTCATGGCAATCAGATTTGCCTTTTTTTAATATGCAATTCATATACAACATAAAAAATACTGTTAGCAAATAAGTCATCTACGAACATATCAGAAGAACAGGACAAAATACAGAATTACAATTTTTTATAGCAATGTAGTAAAAAAAACCCCAAGAAATATTGGCAAGTAGGAAAAATTTTATGAAATAAAATTTGACAATATGCCCATCTTTATTCCCCATCATAAGTGCAATTAGATTGTATGCTACTCTTACAACAGAATTCCCTCAAGGCCAGATTCATCCCAATAATTCTTGACAACACAGAGCTATGTTATTCTGAATAAAACTGTTTATTTAATCACTTTTTCAAGTTAAATACGACTAGAACTGGCAACAAAGGACCAAGCATTTAGTTTAAGTTTGTGATCCAGTATAAGCCAACCTAACATGCTTGACTGGAAGGCTGTAGGGTGATTACAATTTCATTTACTGTTTTTAATTATTTTTAAAGTAAGGAAAAATAAGCTTATTTCACTAGCGCTGAAACAGTACTACTGACGGACATCTCTTTGTTTGTCTCCAGCTACCAGACAACTACGATTTGGTCAGACCTGTGTTAGCAGGGAATTAAGTTCTTATTGCATTAGTAATAAACTGACAAAATTTCCCCTGGAAGCCACCAAAAGGAGGCACATCAACACCGGGATGTTGGTACCACTACTGAAGGCTTTCCTACCACTAGCACAACTCTGAGTTTCCGTAGCGCCATCTCGTGGCAACATTTAAAGGAACACAAAAAAAAAAATCCCAACTCTGCAAACACACCTCCTTTGCAAAGGGGGCATTTTAATGTGTTCTTGGGTGGAATGAAATGCTCTAACATTCAAATTGTACCATATTTGTATTCTGAAAGAATATCTTCTGTTGGTATTACAGCATTTCCTTTTAACAAGGCATCGAAGATTGGAACTGCTGTATTGTATTTGTGACTGCAATAAGCATGCAATTTGGACCTACTACATCTGTACCTCAAGCCTTTATATAAAGTGCTGCTGTTCTGGTAGGTACTGCAAAGTTTAGGGCAAGCAGCATTAATATTTAATCATATCAGAAAGTTCTGGAATGTGATTAAAAGGTAGTTTTCTATCTGCACAAAAAGAATAATGGCAAAAATCTGAACTTTGAACCAGCCTTAAACAATGTGGCTCCCATGCGGCTCCCATGCTAGTAACTTTTCTCTCCATATGCAATGGCCTTCAGCTGAATCAGGTCAAAGATTCTTCCATCGGAAATGGGACTACTTGACAAGAACATGTTATGCATAAGTTGCTTTGCAGAGGTGGGTATGTGTGTATACAATTCCTACCATACCTTTTTGCACTATTAGGGTAGAAGGACCTGGCAGTGAATTAAAATAGTAGCCAATGCTGAAAACATTAACCATGGAACATATTTAATTGTAACATATACTGAGAACTTAAAAAAAGCAAACCTGAAGGCAAACTAATTCTGTGTCCATCTTTAAGTTTTAACCTGCTTCTTTTAAATTTGCCCTTCCTCTTCTTCACATTAGGTTTCTCTTGGTTTAACTGGAATATCATGATATTGAGCTCACGCTCCAGTACATCAATCTCTCGTTCTGCTAACTGCTGCTCACGGCGTTTAAGTAATTCTTCTTGAGATTTTTGCTGAAGAGCTGCTCTTGTCAACTCCTCTTCCCGTGATCGAAGTTCCTGAAGATAAGATTCACACAGTGAAACTAAGCAATAATGTGAAGGTTGTATTAAAGGAGACGTGAAGTGCCCAGTAGGTTTTATTTCCCAATTTATTTTCATGATGCACTACATGCATATGCACAACCTTCTTACACCCTTCCATTCTGCATAACCAAGATTCTGTATCCAGACACACCAAGCATTATACAGATTTCTTTTCAACCATTTAACTTCAGTCACATTACTTAGGGCACATTACTGGCAATGGGGACAACATATCCAATCAAAAATTATCAGCTTACAGTCTAGCAGATAATGTGCCCCAAGTACTTCACATCAGAGACTATTCCATAGCATAAGGGCTGCTCTTACATAGCTCCTACACAGTAATATAAAGCAAATGACCTGATAAATGCAGAAATGAATGCCTTTTATCTTAAATTTTCCAACCTTTCTTGTTTTTCAGGCATGCATTAAGTAGCACTTTTCTATCTAGAAAAGCAATCAGTATTACACCAAATGAGAATTACTGTAATAGGATAAACCAAGTCATAAGACAGAAGACAGCTGTTTCTTAATTAAAATCTAGCAGGTATCTGTACCAGATCAAACAATTACTAACCACTGAAGCATACCACAGGCTCTCCAACCATCAATCCCATAGAATATAGCTGGTTTTCTTCCTTTATTCTATCTCATTTTGGAGAAGGAAAAGCTTTAGTAAGGAAGCTAGTTAATTTTACAGGCTTAAATGAATCTCCAAAGCTAAATTGTTTTAAACCTACGACCTTAAAATCATCTTAATATTCAGCTCCAAGATCTGTTAAAATATACCTGAAATTTAAGTAGGCCTACCTTTACTGTATGAGGCAGTTGTTATAGGCAGTACTGCTAACAAAAGAGACACAGGAAAAGGAAAAGCTATGATGGGACTGATACTTTAAGTTTCTCACTACATATATCCTTCACTTTTACATACAATTGGATAAATGCTACCTGGAGAGAAACCGAAATTCAATTCAAACAGAAAATGAGCATCTGAAATTAAGCTATGCCAGAGGTTCTGCATAGGAGAATCTTCTTCCTATTTAAAATTAATTCATTTTGTCACTGTACGATGTTACAACTGTGGTGGTGTTCACTTTCTTTTTGCTTGCTTGGGATTTAGTTTGGGGTTTTTCTCAGAGCAGACTGCTCATCAGTATCCAGCAATACTGTATGCCAGTACAATTCCTTATCATATACAGCGAAAGCAAAAAACCAAATTTTTGGCTCTTTTTAACTCTGTGTTTGAATAAATTAGTTCCTGAATTATAGTACTTAGATGTTTTCAAATGAGGGTTAAAGACAGCTGTTTGTTCTTGCCAAAAAGGCTACAGCCGTCAAGACAGGTTAGCATGTGACAAACTGGTTCAGTGAAAAGTATCTCACAAAGATACTTGTTTCTTTACAAATATGGCATACACATATTGCTTATTGTTTTCAAACATAATAGAAATGAATGAAAAATTTCATCCGGTTTGCTAATTTTGAGTGAGCTTCTTTCAACACAATATTTGAATTTTTTTTTTTTTAAATCCACCCTGCTTAACATACATAGTTTTTTGCAAAAGGCAATTCTGCCTTGTTGAAATTCAAAGGAAGCTGTCTACAAACCATTAAGTAAGGTTTTGGGGTTTTTGTTTGTTGTTTTTTGTTTGTTTGGGTGGCTTGTCTGGGTTTTTTTTAAGGTATTTAATCACTTCATTTAGAGACTGCTGCAAATTCTCACTTTCCTCCTCCTCCTCCCATCCATTCAAACCGGACAACCTAAAACAAGGGTTGGAAGCAGAAGTGTCATGAATTCAGTTTTAGAATAAAGGTACTTTAAACAGAAAATACATTTATTGCTGCATTACTGCAGTAACAAAGATGTATCAGGTGACACTGCTGATCATCCATGCCTCACTGTCCTCAAACCCAGGACAAAGCTCAGTAACTCGGCAAAACTTGAGGGCCCATACTGGAAAGGAAAGCAGTCTACCAAACGTAGTAGTGTTTCCTCACTGAGAGATTAAGTATTTACTCCAAATAAACTAATTAAAACCAGACTTAGTGCAATTAGTTATGCAATGTTTCTACACCACTCTACAATTAAAACACCCATTGTAAAGAAGCTAGGAAAGAATTCTATATTTAAGTTGCTCAAGAACATTTGTCAAAAGAAGACTGTGATCTTCTCTTGGAGTGGGCGTCACCATCACTCATTTACAGCAAGCCTTTAAGGAAATTCCTCCAGGTACAGAAGTTCCTCCTTTACAGGGCATGAGACTCCATGCAGCATTTTTTTGGCTTATTATTATTAGATAAATACTTCATAGGCATTACTTTCTCCCCAATACCTTACAGTAAAAATAACAATGTGCCAAATTAAATAAGCCTGCACATATGAAAACCTTGTCTAAGTTGAAATTTCATGCTTTCATTCTCAAACAAGTTTACCTAATTAGGGCAGATGCCTTTGGAGATGCATTTACTTTGGCATATGAAAAGTAAATTTCATTTCACCTTTTCTCCCCTCCCTAATTAAGCTTAACTCACTTTTACACCAAAAATGTGACTCCTCTCCCAAAGCTTTGCACCAACTCATTTAATCCTCAACTTGATTAAGTCAGATTTTTCTTCAACAAGAAATTGCATACTGGACTAATGCTTCCAGGGAAAAAAAACAAACCAAAAAAAACCACCCCAAAAACCACCTGAATGGAAATGCCTGTTACAACTTAGCATGACCAGCAGGTCAAAGGAAGTGATCCTGCCCCTCTACTCTGCTCTCATGAGACCTCACTTGGAGTATTGTGTGCAGTACTGGTGTCCTCAACATAAAAAGGACATGGAACTGTTGGAACAAGTCCAGAGGAGGGCCACGAGGATGATCAGGGGACTGGAGCACGTCCTGTATGAAGACAGGCTGAGAAAGTTGGGGCTGTTCAGCCTGGAGAAGAGAAGGCTGCGTGGAGCCCTCATAGGAGCCTTCTGGTATCTGAAGGGGGGCTATAAGGATGCTGGGAAGGGACTCTTCATTAGAGACTGTAGTGACAGGACAAGGGGTAACGGGTTCAAACTTAAACAGGAGAAGTTCAGACTGGATATAAGAAGAAAGTTCTTTACTGCAGGGATGGTGAGGCACTGGAATGTGCTCCACACCACTGCCTGGAACACTGTCCTGGGCCTTGAGAAGCAGATTTTGTGGCAACACAGCACCCCAGAGAGAACTGAGTCAGTTACAGATTTCTTTGCTCTTTCTCCACTCCCACTGCTGCACTTGACTAGTCTTTTAAAGGAGGGAGGGGGGGAGCAAGTGAGTAGCTGCATGGTTCTGGGTTGCTGGCGAGGCTTAAACCACGACAGTTGCCCAAGGAAGTTGTGAATGCTTCATCCCTGGCGGTATTCAAGTTGAGGCTGGACAGAGCCTTGGGTAACATGGTTTAGTGGGAGATGTCCCTGCCCATGGCAGGGGGGTTGGAACTAGGTGATCTTAAGGTCCTTTCCAACCCTAAATATTCTATGATTCTAAATGCTCCCAGAGTAAAAAAGGGGAAATGGTTGGCTGAGCAGTTGCGGGGGGGGGTGTCAGAAAAGAGAGTTATGTTCTATGGCAGGCTGCAGCAAGTAAATGCAGTGGCTGGTGACTCTCTACCCACTGTTCAGGGACTACAACCCACCTGGGAAAGTAAAAGATCCAACAGCTAGAGAGGCACACAGCCCAGCTCCAGTAACCTTTATGCCCACCGCAGGCAAGGCAGAGACTACACAGACAATGCCCAGTTACATGATCTTAAATAGAAGAGGGAAAAGCATAGGGTGGATAAAAAAGATAGACAGGAAGTATGCAAGATTATTATGGACGATACTGCAGTCTTAGTGGTCATCTATGAATTCTGATATCACATAAGCTGATATTACAGTAGATCTGCAATGTCATACCCATCACAAACCAACAGTCCACCAACAACCATTTGTGACGCTTGATGAGAAGTGAAGGACAAAGACTACTAACAATGACTTGCAAGAAAAAAGTTTATTATTTGCTTTCATCAAAGTGACTACGTATTTTATAAAGATTTCTTCAAGAAGTCACGCATCTCAATTCTCTGCTTCCTCATCTATTACCACTTCATGAAATAAAACAACAAATATATACTGGTAATAATTATACTGCAAGGAAGACCTGCAAAGAAGGAATCTATTTCTATGAGAAGCATTTCTAAAACAGACTCAAGAGGACACCTAGCTTGCTCTAACTGATGTCTCTATCAAGTTAGCTGAAGAAAAACATAAACTTCAGGGTAATTAAAAACTAGTTGAAGTAACTAAAAGAGAGGGTAAAGAGAATTAAGTGAGCACTCATTTAGCACAAGCATATTATATGATATATCGTCATGGAAAGATGCATCATGGAAAGATGATCAGTGACAGGGATCTGCATCATAAACGAGAGAAACTGGATTTGCTGATTCATGAGTACAAGGCTGACCTAATCAATCTTCTTAATATCTGGCAAGAGTATTTCCAAAAGTGAAACACCAAAAATAGATCAGTATTATCAGCCTGTTCAGGATAAAGAGAGAGAAAAGCACTATTCCATTTTTGGAAAAGAAGCCACATGATACAGTAATAACAGGATGAAAAGCTTTTCATCCCTACAGCTGAGGAAAATGTTCAAGAACTGAAACTGTTCAACAACTGTTCAACTGCTGAAAACCCGCAGTGGTTAGAAAGACTCGCTAAAGGTTAAATAAACTCTGGTTTGTTAGCTGATGTATTCAAATATCCAAAAAAAAAAAAAAAAAAAGACATTTTCAAAAGAGCCTATGTATTACATTTACAGATCTACAACCTGTTTTGTTTTGGGAGACTGGTGCGGGTATGTTTCTTTTTCAACTGCCCGTACTTCTTGAATGAGCCATTCAGATGATAACCCTCACTTACTACAGTAGCATTAAATTTCCTCTCCAACTTAACACTTCACTTCAACTAAAATACCCCTATATAGTTTCAGCAGAAAGTACTGTTTATTCTTTTTGTTAAAGAAGGAGGAGGAAAAGCAAATTGTCTGAAATTTCAGAAAAACAGTATTTGAATGTTTTTTCTAAAGTAAGTTTACTGCAAGACAGTTAGAGTTACCCTAAAATACTGTCCAGAAATGCATTAATGGAATTTAATAGTACATCCAACTAAAGCAGGCAACTTAATAATGTTTTAATGAGAGAGTAAATCCTCTCTTCCAAATAGGAGTGGAGATACACTTGAGAGGATAAACTAAAACAGGTTTCTTGTACTATATTGGCAAGCCACGATTCAGAAGTTCAAAACTGCTGCACTGCATAAATGCACATACACACCCTTCCTTCCCTGCCATGTAATTAGAAAAATAAACTTACTTTTTCCTTGGTCCTCAATTCATTGAATATCTGCTGAATTTCCAATTTCCAGTCATCTTGCATGGAATGGAAAGACTCTTGAGGCATTTCAGTCATAACTGCCCCTTCAATGGCAGTAAGCTGTTCAAGAATTAAGGCAAACGATGGTCGGATATGAGGGTCCTGCTCCCAGCATTCTAGAATTTATCAAAATTCCATCAGTTTTTAATATGACATATAACATTGAAGAATTACATGAATTTCAAGTTACTTGCTATTGCTCTTACAGTTCTAATGTGCTCCCTTTACTTGCAAGGCTTCTCTAGTTCTATTTTCTGTTTACAGAAGAGGCATCTACCTACCTGTACTCACAGGACTGTTTTTGTATTAATAGTCAATTTTTTTCATCTCTATCTTTATGATCTGAAATAGCAAAGCTAACAGTACTGCACAGAAGGGACACACATAAAAGGCAAATAAGTTCATTAAACACAAGGGAACACCCATTAGCATACAAAGTTTATTCTCTTTAAAGTATTTCCAAGAAGAAATAACGGGGGGGGGGGGGAAATGGCATTTGCAGTTCTTCCCCTTGGGATTTTAATTTTGATCATGTATTGATCTGTAGTACATCCTGTAGCTTACCAAAATGAATGCAATTTGAGTGTAAAAGGAAAACCAGAGCAAAAAAAAAAAAAAAAAATGTACTTTGTCACTACTGAAGAACTTAAATCAGTACACAGTAATACTGTATGCCTTCCTCAGAAACACATTCAACTGCTTCTAACACCAGATCGCTGTGTAAAGAAAACCAAAATACTTTGTACACAGCACATTATCAAAGGGGGTGTTTATTTGACAACCCCATGACTATTACAGGCAAAGATATACACCCCCAGAATACTACTATTTAAATAGATAGGAAGAAACAACATAGGTACCTTTCATTAGTTTTGCAAATGGTTCAGGGCAGGTGGATGGAATGGGCAAAGTAAGCTTATTGACAGCAACTCCATAAGCCACAGCAAGGCCATCAATGCCACGGTAAGGAACTTCTCCTGTAAGCAGTTCCCACAGCAACACTCCATAACTACAAAAGGTAATGTTTTTAACAGTTATTTTCTGAGTATTGACACACTGTTTACTCAAGAACAAATACGTATCTGTCCAACCATGTACAGAAATTCAAGAGGATTTCCTGTATCAAAGGTGAATGCCTTTAAGAGACACCTCTACTTTAGTCATTTTGCTCCTTTTTACTAATCAGCGATTAACCAGATTGGATGTGACCGTAAGACTGGCTTGCACTCCTATTCAAAATGTAGCCTGAAGTCACTTCTGTAGAAATGCCAGTACCATGTACATCTCTCAATCAGAAGCCTGAATGACAGAAGGACAAGCAACCTTCTCCCCACCAAAAACCAACAAAACAAAGCAAAAAAGAAAACCTCAGCAGAGCATTAGACCCTTTCCAAACATTCCACAACAATTTACTTAAAATTTTTTGCCTTTTTTTTTTTTATATAGCAATAGGAAACACCAGAAAAGCCCCAGCTTTCTCTGAAAGTTTGCATTTCTAATCCTGTGTGTGTTATATAAAGGCCTGTTAACTTTTCACTTCCCACAGAAGATGCAACAAGATTGAGATATGACTATTCACACACCATTCCTCCATAGTATGAACAAAGCAACCCAAAAAACCCAACACTGTTTCCAGTGAAAGGTAGTGGCATGAAGAGAACTTTTCTCAGCATCTGGTACAGAAATCAAGGATTATAGGAATTCCTATTACAGCAACATTAACCATAAAAATTTATGCTATGCTCTCCACTTCAGAAGAGCTGGGTGCTGCTTTTACCTTCTTTCAGTTTGTATGCTCAATGCCTGGCTTGCTCAAATGACCCAAGCCCCTACAAGAGGGCTGAGACAGCATGCTCACACTGCTGTTGCTGTAGAACTCCTATTCCACCACCACTGAAATGGTATAATGATTTAAATCGCAGCTTTCACAGTAGCTTTTCTGGAAGTAGGAATTACTCCTTTTAGAATGTAAGCCTAAAGTGGACTTTACAACTGGGTTTGGTTGTTTCCTCTCTCCTGCCCAGCCTTCTCTTCCTGCGAGGGAATCACTACCTGTAGAACAAGGCTATGAAGGACAACCTGTGGCTGCTTTTGAATAGTAAAGTGAGCAGGCAAAGGGAATACAAAGTACTGCTCTTGCCCTTTTTTCCAGGTGTGTAAAGAAACTACGTCCAAGTTTTGTAGGACTGGACTGAAGTCTCCTATATGAGGAGAAATGCATACAACAGTGGGAAGGTAAGGGCTACATACCCCTTAGTACTAGAAATACCACCTCCATTACAGCAAATGTGACAGTGAGAAGAACACACACTAGTTATTCTATTGTGTTCTCCTTAATGAGAAAAAGTCATTCAGCATTGCATAAGACCTTACAACATCACTTTAATAAATAACACAGCAAACTATGCAATATCAGCATAATTATCAGCAGTTTTATGTTTGTTCTGTTTATCTACAAAGTTTTGCCTATCGTAAAGTCTTAGCAAACTGATGAATTTATAATGGTAACAGTTAATCAACGGCTGAGGAATACAGTCTATATCCCCAAAAAACAGAACAATAAAAAAGAAGTCTTGGACTTCTTAGTAATTTCCCCCCAATTTTTTCCAGTCTGATCTCTGCAGCACTTAGCTGCATACTCAAAGAAGGATAAAAGAATAAATTCCAATTTTGTTTTAAATCACTGGTATTTCCGACAGTCATGAGCACAACACTTCCTGAGTACATACACATTTTATGCATAATGGAAGAATTCTTCTGAACTACACCGCATCTGTAAGCTTGAAGAAAGCGTAAAAATAATGCCATGCTCTCTCAGCAAACGTAGACTGTTCTTAGTTCAAGTAATTCCCTTGTTCAGATTATTCTATGCATATTTTAACATGAATTCTGAAGCAGAACAGTAAGTTTAACTAAAAAGAAATCACCTTTTATAGAAGTTGTGACACTACTGGCTTTAGTTATATTTATAATTTAAACCTTTAACCCTAAGTAGTTCCCAAGAGTGCAAAGAAGATGATTCTAAAATTTTAAACAGACCAATACAATAACAGCCTGAAAGCATCTCTTTTAATGAAAGCAGTCTTGATACCAAATACCAAGAGCCAGGTGCTGTAGGGGGGGAAACTGTGGGTAGGAACCCTAAAGACATACTAGTTCTGCCACTTTGGAGTTTTTGGAAGGTACTAATCTACCATTACCTAGGACAATGACTACTTATTAAGTACAGATGTAGGTACTTTGTATATTAAATTTCACCAGCCCACATACAGTTGTCCTACATACACAGCCAGAGCTTCTAAGAAATAGCTTTTTTAAAGAGCAAAAGCCATGTCCTAAAATAAAGCATAATATGCTTTAATTTATAATTTTTAAACCACAAAGCCTAAAAGGACACATTTTTAAAAGTATATTAAGTATTTTCATTATTAAAAATTATTCTCCTGCCATCAAACATAATTTAAGCCTTACCGTATCTCATTCCAGCAATAAGTTGCTGGCTTTACATATTTTAAAAGCTGATAAAAAATGAAGGTAATTAAAGTTCTCAAAGTTCATTTTATTTTACAATCTATCTTCTAAAGCAAAGGTTACTAATCATTGCCACATGAATCACTTCAAAATTATATGAATGTTCCAGGCAAAAGTGGCTGCTAATTTTGCTGTGCAGCAAGTGCTTCCTTGCTCTGTCAAGAGCTTGTACAGTGGAAGCACATGCTACTGTAAAGACCACTGCTGAAGCACACCATCAGCACTTGGAAATCTGTGAGCGTATTTGCACTTTCAGGCTCCATACACAAAACCAAGGTTGATGTACCGCTAAGAAATGTATGATAATCTATAGCAGGGTAGGCCTGAAAGAGCAAAATTCTTGTTTGGGATTTTGAAAACATATGCCAAAGAATAACAAATGCAGTCGTTGTAACTCTGGTTTGGGAAGCAAAAGAACACACGTGCAGGGCCTGGAAAACACCAGCTCTGCTATCTCGGATGACACCTGAAAACATGCAGCCTGGAAGGCTCTGCATGACAATATACCTGCAACATTTCCAAGCACTGGCTAATTCTGGAAAACTAACTGCAAGTGCAAGTGTACTTCAGCAGCCTTAAATGCCTCCCTCCAGTAAGCCGTCTGCAGATTTCTTTTGGAGACTCAGCACTCAGTATGTATAACTGAAGTTCAGAAATTTCCTGAAATATACTGTGCTCTTATCTCAGAGACCCCCATGCATAAGTTGGTAACCTGAATGCTTTTTAAAACAAAAAGCACTCCTATGAACAGGGTATTCTTTATTTGCATTTCTTTTGAAGAAAGAATAAAGATAAGCAACAGAATAGATCAAGGTGCAGCAAGCAGAAAATCTTTAGAAGCCAAGAACGTCTAAACTATACTATACAACACAGCCTTTCTACTTAAAAACCTCTCCTGTTAGATGTCCATCATTAAGCTAAATACTTACATTTTTACAAGAGAGGCGTGCAGGAGAGAAGGCGAGGAAGAGAAATACTGTAGGTTCCAAAAATGTAAACTAATGTTGCAGCAGAATATAAAATAATTGCACCAAAGCATACCCCCTCAGATACCTAAAATCACAGCAACAAGACTGGACAGGACCTGTAATTAAGCATGGAATACAGCTGATTAGGGAAATGCCTACACCCAACCTCCACCCCGCAAAAGAAAAAAAAATAAAATATGAAAATTAAAGAAAAAAGAAAGAATGGGAAAAAAGAATGAAGCCAAAGATGTTTCTCAACTGGGCATCAACTCTGATTGATGTAAACAAAATGCTGAAAAGTGGTTCCATACACAAGACAAATGGGTGTCACAAAACAGCAGTGCAGATATAGAATCATCCTGAGAATACCAAAAGTGTTACTTCATGCTGTAGAAGATCAGGCATCTAAGCAAAACAGGACCCTATTTAAGAACTACACAACACAGAAAATACACAAGAAAGCATGAGAAAACAGATTCAAGTACTCTCCTCCTTCCCCAAATAGCTCTCCTAGGTCCTTCAGAGGGAAAAGGTTTCAAAAAGGAGGGAAATGGGAAATGCAGACTTTTCAGGGTGAGGCACAGCAGCTTTTAGAGCCTATTGTGCAATCACTGCTACTTCCCCACTCACAAAACAGAACTAAATTAAACCTAAAGTTGAAATTACCTTTTACAATATATGTATCCCACATTATACTGTGATCCACAATAATGTCTTTAACAAATTCACAAATTTAATACAGGGAGTTCCCCAAGTTTAAAATTAGAGAGCAAGTTAAAACAATTTTGCACTAAATACACTCTCCCCACTCCAGCTTCCGGAAGTCAAACCTCTATAAACGTAACAAGCGTCAACGTGATGTTCACTTTTACACATGATCACATTCTAGATTCCTAAAACCAGTACTAATTTAGCACTCCGCAGAGTTCTGTTTTGAAACTCATTTTTATTTATCAGACACAGAACTTCATAATGGACTGGTCCCATTTCTTTATGCACAATGAGACTTTTCAGACATACAAAGTAAACATACATTAATATCTGATTCATCTTGTATTGGCATTAAAAGCATATGGCTGTTTTTATTAAAAATCCAATGAAATACTTAGGTATCTTACTAGATATTTTAAATCTTAATGAGATCTTGCTGTCTTTAAACAAAACAAAAAAGTTTTGTTATTTTCCTTCTCCCTCCCCCAATTTGTAAATTATGAATGACTAAAGATAAATCAAATTAAGTAAATGCTGAGAAATCAGTATGTTTCTTAGAACAGCTATACTTGTTGAGACAATAACCTAGGAAACCACACACACAGAAAAAACCATCATTCAAAAACATCAGAGTTCTACTGCACATGGTCTTCAGCAGACAAATTTCTTACCTCCAAATATCACTTCCTTTAGAAAACATGGAGGACTTGATAACCTCTGGAGCCATCCACGCATAAGTCCCTGCTGCACTCATTTTTGTTGTTCTGTGCCACTCTCTAGCCAGACCAAAGTCTGTAATCTTCAGAGTTTTATTGCAAATATCATCATGTTCCATCTTCTCTAGCAACAAAACTGAAAAAGATTGAGTTTGTAAATTAACACAATGGGAATCAAATAAAAATATCCAATCCTGTTATTAATTTCACAAATAACTTGTACTGCACAGATAACTGTATCCTTTAAGTGCTGCAAAAATATCATTGCGTTTTTTACAAACATGAAAAACGTTTTTGACAATTCTAAGCTATGAAAGCAAGAAACACCTACAGTGTCATAAGTTCTTTATGCAACTGTGTGAGTAGATATTAAACTAGCACAAGAAATCCACTGTGAAGAGATGTAAAGTAAAGCACGTAAGTTCAAGAAAGCCCAAAACACTAACATCCCACAGACAATGACAGGATGTGAAAAAGGTATTAAATTTGGAATGAGATTCTGAAGTAATAAAAATAGCAATAGTAAACCAAAAACAAATGTTAAGAATTCGTATAAGAGACCTGGAAACCAAGCAGGATGCACTCTATCACTTTATAAAATCCATCCTTAATATCGCACCCAATCCTGGCTCCTATTTGTCTCAAAAAGTACGTAACAACTAAAAGAGGCATGGAGAAGGAACCAACCAGGGTGCTCAGAACAGTATATCCACAGCTAAAAGGAATGGTTAATAGACACGGAGTCTTCCACCAGGAAGCAAAACATCAGAGAACAGAATCTGTAACATTCCCTATGGAGTGAAAAAAGCTGTAGGTAGCAATTGTTTATGGTTTCTCAACACAAGAAACGGACATCACTGAGCAAAATTAGCAGATAAGAATCAAACACGTGGCAGTCATTCACACTACACACAGGTAGGTGAACTTTGGAATTCTTGGCATAGTATGTGAATACTATTATTTTAATTAGACTTAAACAGCGCCTATACAAATTCACAGGAGACAACTCTGTAAAGAACATCTATATAAAAAAAAAATTTAAAAATGGATTTAAGTTCGAGAAGTCCCTGGAATGAATCAGTACAAGTTGGGAGCCTATATACCAGTGGAGCAAGCTTACCTTGGGAATCCCCCACTGGCAACAGGACACTAGATTTGGGTAAAATCCATGTTACATGACATCCATGGTACCTTCATGGATGTTAAAGAGTAAATGATTCTTTTTTTGCTGTTGCAGCCTACAGAATGCATTCAGCATCTGACTTGTTCATAACAACAGTACTGGCAGAGTTTGAACACTATTTTGTGAAGGTGTATTACAAGAAAAGAAAACTGGGTTATTGTGTTAGAGCTGACAAGGAGACAAAAAACAGACGCAAACAAACATCATTAACAATACACCGTAATTTTAATTCAATATGCAGTTCCTCCAACATGTCTATGCTAGTAACTGTTAGCTTGAACTGTTAAAATGATCTCCTGGAACAAAGATCAAAGGTTAAATGACAAATAAGAAGAATCATAAATGTGCGTATTTTCCACCTACATGTACTGCAAAACACAGTACAGGGAACTCAAACAAAAAAGCAGATGCAGAATTACCGTCCCTCACTGAAGAAAAACTGATGACCTTGCATACGCAATTGCAAAAAACTTCATTTTTACTGGAACAGATTAATTACACTCTTACAAATATTTCAAAAAAGACACAAATCCAGATGAAAAGAACTTGCATTCCATTTTCAGTAAGCTTCTTAACAAAGGGTAGCAGAAATGAAAGCCATCACGGTAGAGAAACCAAGAGCTCACCAGACAGCACCACCAGAACAAGTTAAATTAATGAAAGAGTTTTTATACTTTTATACTTGAATCAAAGACCTATTGTTTGCTATTTCATTTCAAACATGTTCGCCAGAATTCTTGACATTCCTTGCCAGTCAGTGTGACCGAAACCAGAAACAGTCAGTCTTGCAAAAGGTAACAACTGGCATATGACCAAGTTTCATCCTACAAAGGGACAATGTTTCTTAGCAGTCCAAACTTCCCTTTCCGGCCAGTAGCCAGGAAAACAGCAATACTACACACAGATTACTTAGCAGCTGGGTAGCAAAAATGCTCAGCATAGCTGAGCAGTGCTTCAGAAGTGCTTCCCTCACAGTAGCCTAGCAACCTTTACTATAGCATCCTTTTGCCACTTCCACAGCAGCCTGGCCCTTGCGGGCAGCTAACCTGCAGGAAGTCATTTTACAATCTTGCGCTTCCTCTGTTCACTCAGCCCCTACTTGTTTCTTTTCCAAATACTTTAAATTGTCTTTTCAGGCTCCAATATACCTGCAGTGTTAAGCTGGGCAAGAGCCAGTTTAGTACTTTTTGATTTACGTCGAAGTTTTTCAGACGTTTTCATTTCCTTCGAAGAGTTCATACAAAGTGTTTTACTGCTGCCAAACACAGCCCAAAATATTTAAAAGTACAAAGCCTATTTGAAATTAAATTCATACCTATCAAAAAATCTGATATTAGAAATGCAGAACTGTAGGAAAATCTTATGTCCACCTTCTTTATTTTGACATTAGCAAAAGCAAAGACTATGATGGTTTCTGAATTAATCAAAATCTAAGAGAAGGAGACTAAATTGGATGTGCAGACTACTTTGCATCAAACTAATGTAAAACTTCACCTTGACTATTATCCAAATATTGCATGTACTACAGCCAGAAACAAACATTTGACTAAATATTTTAAAGCCATATATGATTCCTATAGATAACACCATTTTCAATTCAATTCTGAGTATAGCACACCTCCCCCTTTGCGACTCTACTTTTCTGCAATAAGATCAAGGGGAGAGTAAATTTATCAGCATCACAGAAGAAGTTACGGTTTCATGTATCAAACACTGCTTGAATATGGGAGACAGTGCATGTCTAGAGTGACATTCAGCTGGGGAATGAAGAGATGGTATCTCATGTTATTTTCCAATAATTCCATGAAATAGAAATCAACAAGTTGAAGATAAAAGCAAAAAAATCCTAAAGTCAGAAAAAATGAAAACATACAAATGCTATGCAGTAAAGTGGTACTGGAATCAGTAGATAGGACACTGTGCATATCCTAAAAATTCAAGACACTTTTGACAGTGCAGCAAGAGTACATGAGGATTCTAAAAGCATCCGTAACAAAGATACTGCTCTTTAACAATACAGGTAACAGAAGGAAGACCAGCAGACACACTGTTGTGCAAGTAGCTTATGCAATTTAAAAAAGAAAATTTTTTAGTAGAAACAGGGAAGTATCAGTAGAATTGTACAAAGCAGAAGACCTCATATGAATACTGGATGACTAGAACTGCACGTGTTCAACAACAGGAAATTAAACTGAAGCAGATGCATAAAATAGAACAGTTAGGATCCTGTAATGTCTTTTATTTACATAAAATCAGAAGAGCTTGTCCTTTTTGCTAGGCTAAACAAAGTCTGTGAGAAGTTATGAGAACAGAAGTTAGCCATATCTAGAAATAGGATGCAGACTTACGCTACCAGTGCTCTTACTGACAAAATACTCTCCCAGGTACCCTGCCTGATCCATCTTAGAGACATGCGCACATCTCTTCAGTGTGGGGTGCTACCAGGGTGGGGAGTTACAGCTGGCTTCTTTTTCTGCTAACCTTATGGCATACTGCAAGTATTTTATGGTGTAATAGTATGCAGATAAGATGTTCTGCACGCTTAAAAAATAAAATCTACTATACAGTTGCCCAAGACTGGAGTGGAACTGGACCTGCTGAGCCTGCTGGTACTTCCCAAGTCCGTGTTCCTCTTATTTAAACAGAGCCAGCAATACCTCTCTGCCTAAACTCTACTGGTCCCATACAAGCTGTTATTAGTCAGGAAAGGCACAGAATTTAGACTTAAAAATGAGGAACAAGTCTTAGTAAAATCACAACCAAATATTTCCAGTCCCCCAATCTATTCCTTTGCCATTCCTTTCCCTCACTCCAGCTCCAAACTCTCCCCTTTGGCAGTAACATGCTTTGAGCTACAGGGAACAAAGGGTAAGAGATGAACTGCAGCAGCTCAGGTTAGAGATATATGAAGTGGCAGCCCAGGTCTGGCCAGATTTGGAAAAGAGGTGCCTTCTCTGCTCTATTTTCTTATAAGCTTTAATTGAAATTTTATTGAGGAAATTAGAACTAAAGTGAAAGTCTGCATATGGACAGATAGGCTGTAACCGGTCAAGAAATAATAGAAAAGAGCACATCTCAACAATTACATTCCTGGGGTATATGCCTGCTCTTTCAAATTCAGACAGGACAAGAACTACACCCCCTGCGCCACCTTCAAAACTAGGCTGAAAGTCTAGAGAGGAACTGAAACGATTCATTTCAATTGCAAGTGCTTTGTTTAAAGCATAATTTTAAATAAAAGGCTCACATTCTTGCCTCAGCTTCTCTCCTTTTTAATTCTTAAAATTCACATAGCTCAAGAAACAGTATTTACAGCAAGCCTGAGGGACCTTTCAGTTGGCAGCGCACCCAGGAAACCTCCTCCTAGCACTAAGCTCTTCAATGCTATTCTTTCAATGCAGGTTATTTCCTACAGTCTTAATTTTCTTTTTGTTATTAAATACATATAGATTATATTTCTCCAACCTTATCTCTTAAGTCCCATTTAATGCAACTTTTCATTTGAAAAATCTCTTGAAATCCAGACTTTATGCAGTTAAATTCAGTTTTATTCATTTTTCATAGCGCACTTCAGCACTTTCAGGTGACCATTTTCTGTTACAAGCCATTTAAATGAATTGAGTAAACAACGTATTCTGAGAGAAGCCAAGCCAAAGTATTGAACACATTTTGAACAGTTCAGATGTACTGAATTTAAATTACCTTTTAATGCTGAAACTTAAAAAAAACCCAAAACATCCTGAAATATTCGAGGCCTTTCTATCTTTCCTATCATCTTTACACTACCTTTATGCCTTCTACTTCACCCTCTTTATATTCTCTATTTCGTTACTCATAAAAATAAAATGTTAAGCAATTTTATGTTAACCTTATTTTACCAAGTCAGTTATTTGCCACTAACTGCTTCTTGCTACCTGATACACAGTTTGCTAAATAGCTATCATGGGTTTTGCAAATATAAGCTACTTAACAGTATAGCTACTTAAATTACAATGATTATAGGTAAGAGTGCCTACGTGTCCACTACATCTACCACCACTGATAAAGCTATTCTTAAAGAATATCAGAAAGAAAGGAAATATTTTATACTATATACCTCTACTTGCAAATAAAGATTTTCCTGACAACGCTGCTACTGTCCTGTGTGTCATGTCCTCCCCACACCCAGTAAATTCCCTCTCCAATTATTTGCAAGTGAATCTGGTTCCTGTTAATTCACTAAATCAACACACAACAAAACCAGAAGGGCAACCTTGTATCTTTACCTGGGAACTAACAGGCAGAAAATACCCTAAGTGTTGCATATTCAGTTAAGGACATACAATACCTTGTCAAGATCAAGAGACCCACCTTCATTATTTTGAGTTGTTGTTTGATTCTAACTGTAATTAGAAACTAAAATTTCAACACTGCTTATAGAAGCCATGCCTAGCTTTTAAACCACAAATTAACTAACCCAGTGAAAACATAAACTGATCAGAACATCTTTAACACATACAAAATAAGATACAATTGCCTCAACAGCACATGCTTTTGAAATACCTTTCTTTTCTCCTATGGGTTATCAGGATAACAGATGCTATCTCTGTAACCAGTTACATGTCAGATGGTGATTATCTTGCTAGATAAAGCTTAGAGCTCATCATCAGCCAGGGAATTTTATCCTTTAAACACTGATTATGTATGCAGGAGGCCTTTCTCTTACTTCAGGGATACTCCTCTATCATCTACATCCCTTTACAGCAGGCATATAACCATTTCGTAATTTTTATATTAAATTGAAAGCAACAGTTTGTTCTTACATGTATCTGTCTAAAATCGTCTAGCTTAAAAAAATATAACTAAATCCTACCTCACAGAAGCCAACATATGTTAAAAAAAAAAAAATAAATCCTGAACAAAGTGTTCCCAATTGGAAAGCCAAAACAAGACTTGACAGAAAAAGTCCCTGACAGCATGAATTGACAAATACACACCAACATCATAAGAAAAACACATCCCACAGTGGGATATGTGGCACAAGAAAACCACCGAAGCATGAAAATGGCACGGAATCACCTGGCTGTCTGGAGAAATAGAGGCAAAAGGAGAGAAAGAGGGATGAGAGATTTCAACAGCTTCAACACACCTTGCATCACCATTTTTTGCTTTCCCTTCAGCTCTTTAATAACCATTATTAAAGCAACTTTGGGCAAATGGAAACTTGAGAGAAAGAAGCAGTTTTAACAAGTTACTGGCACAGGCTGCAGATGCTACAAGTTACTTTACTGCCTGCCATTTGTGCTTCACTCGCTGTTCATATAGTTCTGTAATGCAAAACAGAAGTTTCTATTGTGCAGTAAGAGGAAGTACCAGAGGTAACAAGAGTTTGTAATTACATATTCAAATATCCATTTAAACAGTAAATCACCAGTAAATTCTGAAAAATGCAGGATTTGGATATTGCATCAGCAAAAAATCAAACGCAGACTGTACACTAAACATTCTGAAGTACTCTGCTTAATAAAACAAAGTTTAGTTCTATTTAAATATTACACTTAAGAAAAATTACTTCATTACAGCAATTCCTCCATAATTTTACAATTACACAGAAATCAGTCAACACTGAAACTTTGCTTTAAAACTGAAACCTCTCAGTTATGCGGCACCTACCAGGAAACTTCCCTACTTACTTGACACAGCAATTACTTTCTTTTAAGCTCTTTCTTCTTTGCTTGCTATTATTTTTTACAAAGCAATAAAACAGTGACCAAAATGCAGGTAGATTAGAAAGAAATGATAAGAACAACTAGCAATAATAGTTAAGAGGTGAATCAGTCATTCCTAAAATATTCTTCTAGTTTCAAACCCTACAAAGTGGCTGTGTATCTATTCCTTAAAGTACACCACCTTAGTTATGAAATAGTGACTTATTTATTCTTTTTTAAAGAACTTCTTCCTGTTCCTAAAGAAACAAAATGTAAAGCAAAGTAAAGCTTTTATATTCAAACTGCAAAAGGAGTCTTAGCCAACATACAATGTATCAGGTACAGCTTCCTCCAACAGAAGCATTCAGAAAACATACTAATCACTTCCCAAACCCGAAATTCAAGACCTAGACATTCCTTTCAAAACAAAGTAAATCAATATATGCCATACAACACACAGAATTCAACAGGGCAACGCAGCTGAGGTTCATAATCTCAAAAAGAGCATCCAGGGGCAAGAGGTGACAGAGGTTACCTTCCTTCAGAACTAACGAGTTATCATTCTATCATTAGTCAAATCACTTTTTCAAGAATTAAAACAACAGCAACGACAACAAAAAAAAACCACCAAAAAAACCCACCCCAAGAATACTTGATAGCATCTTTTTTTTTTTTTTTTGGGGGGGGGTGGTGGATTAAGTAAATAGAACAAGACTTGATGCAATTTGATATTTCAAGCTAATCAGGAGCATACATGGCTTCTGAATACACGGAAGTATTTACATAGTTGGCATACTTTTCCTGATTGTAACATACTACACTCAGCAATTATATACTTCCTTGTTGCTTTATTTTTTGTGATCTGTATCAAGGCGCATTTGATGCACTGAAATTAAAATATTTATCGCACAAAAAAAGTCACTTCAAAATTAAAGTTTAGAATGGTTGAATATAAATACATACACAAAAACATTAAAAACACTTAAAACCACATTCTACCTTTAAAGGTGAAGTTTACTATCCAAACTGAAGTGTAAGGGTGTAGGCTGATGTCACAACCAAGACCATAAGAGCTTGCTGTCACTAAAATACTTATCTTAATCTCCTCCCCACTTATAACCCCTCATCCTGACAGCTTCCCCTCCCCACTCACAGCCTAGCAACTGGCTAGTCTTGAGAGACTCAACTAACCAGACAGCTCAGCAAAAAATAAAGCCTGCAAATAAACAGCTTAGAGTAGTTTGCTGCTGGATCCCTCAGCTGACTTAACTCCGAGCTACTGACCATGCAAGCAGAGATTCTGCTGACACATGGAAGAGAGGAAAACTTGCGCCTGGAGACGGGTGGGGAAGTCTCCTTGCACAGCCAGCTGCTCAATGAAGCCACACATCAGCTGCTGTACTGAGAAGACAAGCAGTATTTCAGAATTAATAGAGCTAACCTTTTACATCTAGCTTTAGTCAGAGATGTACAGATAGAATCCAGCTTTGCTATTTTTTTCATTGTAAAGTCATCTCTGAAAAAATTTACTACTGAGAAGAACCAGTTGAATAAACTGAGGACAAAAAAATTCTCAAACCCTTCAAATATGCCCTCTGTTATGAAACCAAACACTGATTGTAGATGCTTAGTCAAGTTCAGTCACTGAGTTTCCTTCAAACCAATCAGTTGACATGAAACTCCTTTAATATGATTTATATAAGTAATTTTAATAGATTACACTCCATAAAGAATTCTGATTTAGGCTCTAAGTTTCTTTTATACAGAGGGCTTGAAAGAAACTTACTGATTTCAAACAATTTTTGCCAAACAACCTGTTTCAAAACAAAGCAGGGAAAACAAAACAAACAAGCAAATAAATAAATAAAAACCCCACCACCCTGCAACAGACAAATTTTGAGACAACTTTTTTTTTAAAATATGAAAAAAAACAACTTAGGAGGGAGAAGAAAAATCAAAATGTACTCTGTCGGGCAGAAGGATTGCTGCATTCCATCCTTGCAGTTTCTTCAGTAGCTGCGGAACAGCCCC
Source organism: Psittacus erithacus (assembly GCA_009867235.2). Lineage (NCBI taxonomy): Eukaryota > Metazoa > Chordata > Aves > Psittaciformes > Psittacidae > Psittacus > Psittacus erithacus. The sequence continues at coordinate 19,671 of WYDI02025296.1, read as the reverse complement.
TCAGGACTGTGTGTTTCCAAGAACTCTGATCTTCTTTAATAGCAAAGGCAAACCACTTATTTTGAAATGAAAACTCTGCAAACTTGGCAGTGCTCTCTTTCTCTTGGGAGGAGAAAATGGAAGGGAAAACCTGCTCTTTTGACTCAGTAATTACTGTAACATTCAATACTGAGTTAAAAAGGACATCTTTTTTTCTTTTTTTACACAAGGAAACAAATGTAGTCAGTTTCAGGAAGAATACCGGCATCTAAGCCTAATGAAAAAGAAAAAAAAAAAAAAAAAAAAAAATCACAAAACTGCCCAAACATTCAATACTAAAATATAACTAATTACAAGGGTTAATTTGTCCCATAATGAACCACAGAAATGAAGCAGTTACTCCCTGCATTTTTGAGGGGGCTAATTTATCAGCTCCAAGTTAATAGCACACCTGCCAAAACACAGATTTTAGTCACTGTGAAGAGAACAAAGCATGATTATGTAGCCAACACTAGCATGTCTAGGACTGATACGACTGGAGCTATGACCCCACACAAAAAAAAAAGTTAAACTTGGCAGGAAGCTCCAAGAAGGAAGAATATTTCTGTGGTGACATACAAATACGTAACTTTTTCACCTTATCATATACATCCCGTGACTTTAAGATGCAGTAAGTGGGTCAAAATTTAAGCACTCGCTTACTTTTAGTTCCTTATCTGAGGTAAGCTCTCAGTAACGTGGTCAAATAAGGTAAAAATAGTGATATTAGTTTTAAACTGTCAGCCCATGAATGTACATTTCTGACACCAGTTGTTATTTCAGTACTGCTACTATAGACAACCAAGTCACTGGTATTTGAAGCATTTAATATATTTGTATCTATGTATAATCATCTCTGTTGACCTAAATAAACAAAAAGAAAACAAACCAAAGTAGCACTCCCCAAACTCAAAATAAGAAAAAAAATCACTGCACTTTTTGGAAGCATTATTGCTGAAGGTCACTGAGCTGCGCTTTAATTTTAAGAAATCATCAGAAATGAAATTCAAGGACAGAAATCACCCAAGCTGCAAACACTCCTTGCAAATGTTCATTGTTCAAGACCATCACGTTTCAGAACTTGAAACACTGAAGCATGTTTAGAAGAAAGTCTGTACTTAGTGATAAGAAAACTTACAGATTGCAAACAAAAAGCCATTCTCTTGTAAGGCCAAAGAAACCACAAACCAGCATTCAACATCCAAATACAGTCCATTGATGTGTCACCTCTTTATTCTTTTGGGGTTGCAGAACATAACTTTTTAATGGAACTTTTAATATTTGGTGAGAAGGTCCAAAGGCATGCATTGTGCTTCCAGGTTCATTGCGGGGGGTGGGGCAAGTGAGTGGGAAGAGGGGAAGGGAACAGAGAAACCTGTAACTGGAAACTCAGTTATATCTCATTTTTTTCTAATGCTAGGCTAATACTATCAATATCCAACTTCCAACCCTACTTTGCACTCTGATTTGGGGTTGTGGGGTTTTGGTTTTTTTTTTTGTTTGGTTGGTTTTCGTTTTTAAGTACAATACCTCATTGCACGAGCATTATAGTCAGCAGTTAAACTCATTTCTCACTGTTCCGGGGAAGGAACAAAATTGTAGAAGTATTTTAACAGGTAATGGGAGGTCCTTAGCTGCCTGTTTTTCTATTAAATTCTATGGAAACAGGTTGTTCGCATAGCGCAATTTTCAGAGGCTGGTAGGTATGTGACCATACCCTTAGAGTAACAGCTTTTTACAAAGAGAACAGACAAACCAAACCCAAAGTAATGCTTGAAGTCTTCACTAATATACAAATACTACAAACACTCTAATGTAAAGCCCTACAGTTCAACTTATAACCCTATCCCAAAACAGAACTCTCTTTCAGAAAAGATGATCAGCAAGTGTGACACACAGACTAGACTCCCCATTGCTGGGCATGAAGAGGTCAACAGAAACACTGGTACAAATAAACCTCTTGCAGAAACCTGCTAGGAAAGAATCCCGTGCAGAGCAGGAAAAAAGGAAATATTCAAATCTTCCAACAGTTGTAAAACAGATCACTTGGTGTCTTACAAAAAGAGCAAAGAAAGACAGGGAGAGGAGAAAGACATGAAGAATGAACCAAGATCCAGAAAAATGATCTAAGTAATTATTATTCTTGAATTAGTAATTCTACCTGTTAAAGATATAAAGAGTCTCGACACCAAATAAGGAACAACTTTACAGTTGTGAGATAGACATAGTCTGGGAAGCATTAAAATGAAAGCCTGTATTGAAAATTAGTTATAAACAGGGGCATTGAAAGTTCCGTGTTTTAAATTAATTACATTACATTTAGCTAGTTTTTCAGCCTAGAATCTTATTTTCATCATTAAAGGCTATGTACACATGCTTTTGAGCCTTGTTAATTTTGTGAAAACTCATTTTAAATTGAGGAGCAATTTTTCTCCCACTTGTTAATGTCCAGACTAGAGATACAGAAAAGCATCAAGCAGTAGCAAATTCAGAAGGTAGAGGAGGCTGAGGTGAAATAAATGGCTACTGCAGTTAAGTCTTCACATAGAAATAAAATAACTGCTGGATGTTACTCCTCCTCTGGAAGCTTATAGACTGTACAAACAAATACTGTGCTACAGAGCAGTACTTCACAAAATTTCATTTGACAGATACTAGATTAAAATCACTAAGTTCCTGAATGCTAATTTTAAATGCTGGAACACATCATTCAGATGAAAATTATCTGCTATGATATTTCAGCACTAGTTATTTCTACTGCAGATTGAGACAACCACAGCAATCAGTTATTCGAAACTGTTCTTTCTTGAATTCCAGCATCTTTCTGAACACCAAGTATACAACATATTTATGTGCTGCAAGTAAAAATACCACGTAAATATAACATAAGCATAACATAAAACATCTCCTTTGATGAACTGGAAAAAGATACATTATAGCTCAAGGCTGCTAAGCATTTGCTGCTCCCACAGAATCCAACCTGCCTTCAGGGTCTCTAAAAAAAAATAAAATTCCTATCTACATAGGCTGAGCACACATCAAATAATGAAACAAATTACTGGGTGCAATGCTTTGTGAAACAAAGTAGAACATTTTCATGTGACAATTATATTCAAAAGAGAAAATTACTAGAATTCAGTGGCATGCTAACTTTTAATAGACCATTACCTTCAAAAGAGATGCTGCTTCCCAAATTGACAAAATTCTGTAATCCTGCCACAGTTTGCATAAGGATGGTTTGATTTGGGTTTTTTTTGTTGGTTTTTTGTGTTTGGGCTTTTTTTAAGAATACTAAGTGGACAAGGTTATTAAAACTACAGCTCCTTCCTGCTACACATCTCCACATTCTTCAGGATGCATAACCAGCTTTTATGTTGTAATGCTGCAGCATTATCTTTACAGCAAAGCACAAGGTAGGGCTACTGCCACTCAGAGAAGGGATAGGAAGCTGGTGTACCTGGAACAGTTTTTACCTTCATGCAATTTAAGCCATTAAGAATAGTGCTAGCATTAAAGCACCATGACTTCCTATATAAACACAGCATGGAAAACTGCAGCATAATAATTTTAAACTGCTAAATAACTTCTGATTCCACTATTTTATCTGACTGACATTTGTCAAAGTGATACAATGCTCTCAGAGATAAGGTCACTATGGGTTTTATGAAAGTCAGTTGCCTTACTAAAGAGGAACTGCACTTTGTTCTGCCAGAAAAAAAAATGTCCATTGCTCGCCAAAGCTCAGAGAGGCCAGCCAGTAGGAGCTTAGTGGCTAGCCAGGCAATACAAGCAGTTTCAAACCAATTACAGTGTATGCAGCCTGCCATAGGAGGTGCAGGAGTCATCCAGTACTGGAGGTGGGCCCCCTGGGACAACCAGGCTTAGCCCAGAGGGGACACGGGGGACGTGGAAGGGAACAGCAGAGCAGAAGTTCCACAACTGAAAGCACTATGAAGAGAGGGAGATGCTGAATACATACCCCTAGTTTTGTTAAAATAGAACAGAGGAGCAGTAACTGGCACAGTACTATTGACAGAAACAACTCCAAGTTTCACTGCCATTAGAGTGCATCTTGGAACTTTATTTCCAAAGAAAGTTAGGTTGAAGCTCGAGTCCGCCGATAAGTCATTTCTCCCTCAGAACTACCAAAGACAACTGTAACAGAATTTAATTTTTCATTTTCTTGGTAACCATACAATAGAAGATTCTGAATTTCAAACATTTCATAACATGCAAGTAATCCTTAGAGCTCTACTTGTCATGTGAGCAAGCCTTCCCTCTTCAAAACATAGTCAAGAGAGAAATTATGCACCAAAGCAATAAAGTAAGTTCAGAAGATGACAGGTTTAACCCTAATTTCTTTCTCTTCCTCTCCCTGAACAGATAGCCTAAAGTTGCTACGTGGAAAAGTCAGAGAGAAAGCAGCATTAATGAATTCCTGAAAACATCTCTAACATATTTTAAAGATGTTTAGTAGAGTAACATGAGCAATTCTACTGCAAATAACCTGTAAAAGCAAAGAACCAGAGATAATTTGTTCTCTCTTTTCTCGAACTCCAAGACACCTTCCATCATCAAAAGCAACTGATTCAACAATTCTGCCAAACCACATCGCACTTCCTTTTGAGGTTTTGAAACCCAATGATTTCTATTTTCTGACTGCTTTTCATGAGACTAGTTTGAAGAACATCATATTAAAGTGGACTGCCCAATTTCAGTTTCACTGTTCTCTTGTATGTTTGATTCCCTCAGATTTCAAGCATTGCACTCATTAGCATTGTCACATCCACGGTCTTATTCAACAATCCTTGAAACTCAAGCTGTCCTTGACAATTTCAAAAAGGAATATAAACTCAGCACACTTCAGACAGCTGAGGGCTGCAAAGAATACTGGGATGGCAGAGGAGCTGGTGCAAGCCACAGCAGACTGAACACTACTACTATACCCATCTATGACAAATGAGCACAGAGTACTTTATCAGCATTTGTTTTAGTACACATAATCTGCACAGAATCAACTCTGTGCCTGACTTTGTATTCATGGATGGGTCTACGCCATAAGCAAGATATTCTGAATTTCTTGCAAGGCTTCCTACAAGTACACAAAGCTGCTGCACGCAAGATAAAAAAAAAAAACACAACAAACCCAAACAGGCACTTTAAGGCAGAAGACCTGGACAGTCTGAAATCAATCCCAGAATCATGAACTGCTTTCACTACACTAGACTTCAGAAAGTAAAAACCTTGCATACTCTATCTGAACATATTATCAGCTTTCTTCAGAATATTAAAAAAGAATCAGGAGAGACTGCATCAAGTCCTTAAACAATTACAGGTCTTGTAACTACTGGCATGTCCTCACCCAGAAGAAAGCAATCTGATCCCTCCCCAGAGGAAAAAGGTTGCCCTTTCAAGGAGTCAGCAAAACATGTGAAATGGGCTAAAAAGATGCAACTGTTAGTGTCCAGCCTTATAAATTCCTGTCTCTATTTTCAGTAAAATTTAACTTTTTTGTAATCAGCTTTCATACTTAATCAAGGCTAAGTTCATACCCAGGAGATAGAATTCAGAATGTTCAAGTATTTTCACAATTTGTAAAACATCTGCTTTTCAGTCACAGTACCATTTCAGAATTCACTGATTATCCATGATGGTTTGAAAAACTTCAAAATCTTTCAATTTTTTTTTCTTCACATTTTAGATTACCTTCTTAATCTATAGTGTATCTAAGAACATAAGAACTACTTCTGAGGAAGTTATTCTTAAAATAGACTGTGTTTTTTTAAGAGAAACTTCTCGCCATGTCTGCTGCACAAACCATCCACAGTGTCGTGGTTTAAGTTCAGTCAGCCACACAGTCTCTCTGTCACTCCCCCCCTGCTCTGGGAGGGATGGGGAGGAGAGTCGAAAGAATGTAACTCCCACGGGTTGAGATATGAGCAGTTCAGTAACTAAGGTATAACACAAACCACTGCTGCTGCCACAAATAATAATAATGATAAGGGAAATAACAAGGGAAGAGAATACAACCGCTCACCACTTGCTGACCGACCCAGCCCAGCGAGCAGTGACCTAGCCCTTCCAGGTGACTGCCCCTAGTTTACATCCTGGGCACGATGTGCTGTGGTATGGAATACCTCTTTGGTCAGTTTGGGTCAGACGTCCTGTCTTTGCTTCCTCCTGGCTTCCCCTCCTTCCTGGCAGAACATGAACTCAGAAAGTCCTTGGTCAGAATAAACACTACTGAGCAGCAACTACAAACATCAGTGTTATCAGCGCTGCTCCCAGGCCGAAAGTCAAAAACACAGCACTGCACCAGCTACTAAGAAGGAGAAAAATGACTGCTACTGCTGAACCCAGGACACAGTTTGAAAATCAAGGTCAGAGACATGGTTACTACATTTTACTATATCTAAAGCAAGAAGTGCTCTTTATACCTTTGTTTTGTCTATTTCTGAATAATCTTTAAATACAATTTTACATGAACTCCAGAACTGAAGGAACTCTGCTACCCACAAAACACGAGTTACCCCTTACTTCTTTGTTCAGCCTAACATACAAGTTTGTTAGTTTTTCTTCCCAATACAGAAAGCATTTGAATATTTATTTAATTCCCTTTTCTTGCCTTGACAGAAACAACAACTTTCTCTCACCTCCCAAAAAGAAATTTGGGAATACAAACCTAGATGGTGACTGCTGTTAAGAACCCTCTGCTCTCAAAGTTTTTCAGTTTGTGTCACCTTCTCTCCAGTCACATCAATTTAGCATCAGTGAAACTATGCTAGATATGCTGCCCTATAGATCCCAACTCCATGAAATTACTTGGAGAGAAATAACACACTTGCCTTTGAGATGCCTGCTTTGCCTATCACCTGCCAATTGCAAGCCCAGACATATATCCTTTCTGGATCAAATATACTGGTGGAAGGGGCTCCCTGCCCCTGAGTTGATAAAACTAGTTCTTTTTTATTTTCTAGGGAATTAATTTGGGGAGCATTACTTACTCTGCCATGATAAGGGCAGTCATTTTTCTAATTAGTTGTCTACAGAAAAAAATTCCTTCCAAGTACCTAAGCTAGTACAAAACTGATACATCTGTATCATCAGGCTCCTAGAGGTGTCTACTGGAGAGGACAGAGCCACCACCATCAGCCATTCATGGAGAGCAACGGGGAGCAGTTGAGGAACAGGTGCTGCTAGGTCCCTGTGGTGCAACCATAGCCACTGCTGAACTGTTAATATCCACACTAAGCAAGCCAATTAGTCAACACTAGCATCTTCGCACTCCCACTGTGCAAGACTGGAAAAGACTACAGTAGAAGAATGAAGTGAAATCTTTGATGAATTGATGAGTTAACAAAACAGGGGATACTGTCATGACTTACAGAAATTTTAAACACATGTTGTTGAGCTTAATTACCATAGTATGTTATACCACTAGCGCACCATTGTCTTCCAATGCTACCCATCTAGTTGTATGATCAACAGGATTCTACTTAGCATTCAATACTGTCTTCAAACTTCACCAAGGTTAAGACATATGAGTAAGAAAACTAAGTATCTAAAGTTAAGTGCATGCGTAACAGGAGACAGCTATGAAACCAGTGAAGAAGCCCATATGCTGAGGTTATAATCAGAAGATTTTTTTTAAGATGCTCTGCCATTACTCACATACACAGATAAGAATGGTAATCAGCTCACGGCAGTAACCAACTCAGCTCTAGGTGCTACGCTAAACTGCAGGGTTATGAATTCGTTTCAGATACGACCTTTGCCACTGTCACCTTAGAAGGTTAGCATGCAGCAACCCACTTTATCTGAGGAAAGGCACTAAATACTCAAGGTGCAACACCTTGCTGAACACAGCAGCAAACTAGGAGAGTACAAGCTGCCTACAGACAACTTCTTAGAAATTAAGGTGTTGGCCATCACCCTTAATGGGAGGTTCAAGAGTTCATCATCTTGTGCTAAAAACAGAACCACAAGCATAGCTGTGCTAGGTCCTTTCTTTATCAAGCAAATAGTGAAAGTACCCTTAGCAACAGTCCCATGACTGAGCCTTGTCTTAAACAGTCCATGCATGATGACCTTCAAGACACACTTGCAAAGGCCTTTTAAATAAAGTGCTTTAAATTTGAGTGAAGCTTTTTTTTGTTTCTACTAGACCACTTAAGGACTCCTAACTAGAAAAAGAGAGTAACATACTGCTGGGTATCTGGCAACTAGGAACAAAAAGGAAAGAGAGTTGAGATGGCCCCAAACATTAATGAAAACACATGGATTTCTGCTTTCAGGTCACCAATTCAAAACACACCTATAATGGCAAGTTATAAACAGCTCTATTCTGGTAAGCCAGCCTTCCAGCATCACAGCTGCCAAAATCTTAGAAGCTCTTGCATCTACATATGGACCAAGGATTCATCAAAGCATGAACTGAGCAACTCCCTCACTCTTTCAGGTGCTTTTGTCCACACCAACGGCTGAAAGCAAATCTGGCAACTGCGCAAGTTTCTACTATTCTTAAGCTATTGTCTTTTCTGCCACGATGTTCATTAAGTGGGTAAATTTTACCCATGCTAAATGCATGCAATCTAAAACAGAAATACATGAGACTGGCAGTGAAACAGAAGCAATGCTCTTATATTAAAACTTTCCTTTTCAAGGCACTTTTGAAAGCTAGGACTACACAACACATCAGAGCAGAGTAAGCCTTGTGGCTTCGCAATCGTGGGGGCACGCAGGATTTTATCCCACACCGCTTTAAGTGTGCTCCCGTCGAGAGAACAAAACTTTTGAGCGCGCTGCAGGTAAACCCTCTTCTCCCTACCTTCCACAACGGCTCCGGAACAGGCTCACAGCCACAGCAACCCACCTGCCGCCTGCCCAAGCCTCCGCCGAGGGTGCTCAAGCAAGTTGCAACACCCATCTCCCAGTGAAACAAGGCTCCTGGACCGTGCCCGTCCAGGCCTGGACGTTCGTTTCCTGCGCGGGCCAGTCACGTCGGGCCCAACCGGTCTCTCGCCGGGCAGAGGGACGGGGACTGCCTCGCTGTCGCCTCTGACGCCCGCGGCAGCCCGAAAGCCGCTCCTCCCTCCCACGCCGCTACCCCGCACCCCGGTTGGGACTCACTGTTGCTGGACTTGAGGTCCCGGTGCAGGATGGGGACGATGGCCTGGTCGTGCAGGTAAAGCATGCCGCGGGCAATCTGCACAGCCCAGTTCACCAAGATGTGCGGGGGGATGCGGCGGCCCCAGCGGGTGGCCCCGGGAGCAGCGGCGGCGGCGGCGGCGGCCAGGGCCCTGTTGAGGGAGCCGCCGCGGGCGAACTCCATAACGAGGCAGAGGTTGGGCTCCCGCAGGCAGACCCCGTGCAGGGCGATGATGTTGGGGTGCCTCAACATGGAAAACAGCTTGGCTTCCTGCCGCACGCTCTCCGCTGTGGCCGTGATATCCTCGTCGGGGTCCTGCCGCGCCGCCTTCACGGCTACCTCGCGGCCGCGCCAGGTGGCGCGGTACACCTTCCCGAAGCCCCCCACCCCAATGATCTCCTGCAGCTCCAGGTGCTGGAAGTCTATTTCCGTCAGGCTCCCCGGGGGGTCCCTCTGCCCGCCGCCGTTGCCCGCCGCAGCCACCCCGCCGCAGGGCTGGCGGGTCACGTAGTTGGCGGGGAAGATGCCGAGACGCTGGCGGATCTTCCCCGCCCACCAGCCGTCGTCGCCGGACACGGCCGCGTCCTGCGACAGCACCTCCACCACGTCCCCCCGCCGCAGGCTCAGCTCGTCCTCGCCGCTCGCCTCATAGTCGTACAGCGCCGTCCACAGCGGGCACGGACCGCCACCACCGGCGGCCGCCGCCCCGGCGCCCGGCACAGCCATGGCAGCAACTCAGCCCCGGCAGCCGCCAACGCCACCGACGCGAGGGCGCGCGCCCAACTGCATCCTCACCTGCCGCCGAGCGGGAGCCGCGGGAGAGGAAGGGGCGGCGCCCCAAAAAGGGGCGGTGCCCGCCCGGCCCGGTCGCTGCCCCCGCCGGTCTCGGGCAGGTAGGGCGCAAGCGCGCGCGGCGAAAGGCGGGGAGGGGAGTGGCAGTGCTCCTCGCCCTCCCTCCCGCCCCCGCGCGCTTGCCCCGCTCCCGGGGATTGGCCGCCGGCCGTCACGTGGGGCCGTGGGGCTGAGGGCGCGGGAGTGCAGGCAGGTGGTGCCCCCGCCCGCCGCTCCCACGCGCGCAGACTGGCAGGCTCCGGCCGCCGCGGGAGGGGCGGGGCGCCGACGGTCGCGAAGCTGAGGCGGTCGCTGCTGTCCCGCCCGGCGGAGGGGAGGGGGTAACGGCGCGGAGGGGACGGGCACGGACTGGCCAGCCCCACCGCGGGCAGCGGTGATCCCGCGCCAAGCCGGGGATGGTGTTGGTGATCTATGGTCTCCCGGGGGGCCACGGCGCAGGCCGCCCTCAGGCGCCCGGCCCAGCCTGCTTTGTCCCTCGGGGGCAGCAGAGCAGGTCAAGGGTGCGACCTCGCCTTCAGCGGCAGCTTCTCCTCTCCTTCGCTGTGCGGTCTTGGGGCTTTACCAGAAGAAAACACAGTAGTTTCTGAGGAAAATACGCTTCCTCAGTTCGTGTTTCCTCTTCCACTCGCCTTCACCGTTCATGGACTCTCTCGTGCCTGGTTCCCGGTCCACACGCAGACTAAAAGAATCACACACAGTTATTTCCTTAAGAGGTTGCCTGGAAATAACAAGTGCTATGTATATGCTGTTTCTGGATACTGATTTTCCTGGGTTTAGGTGGAAAAAATGCATCGCTTCCTAAACTATAATAGTCGTTTCGTTGGAGGTTAGAGGGAAGTATGTGGGCTGGGATGTACCCTCCTTGTCAGCGCTGTAGGAAGCGTGGCTCGAAGAGGAAAAAGATGGGTTTTCATCCTCAGGGTTGAGCACTTTGTGTGGCAGCACCTGTGGTTTTGGACATGGCTGCTGCCAGCGGAAGCCCATGGGTGGGTAGGAAAAGTATGGGGAAAGTGTCAAACCTCACGGCCAGATTGAGTAACCCTGAGTGAATGGTGAGTTCTCACATGAAAACCCACATCCAGAGCACTGTGCATCCCTATGTAAAAACAAAACTGGCAGCTGTGTATTACAGGAATAAGATTGCAAAATAAAGACAGTAACTTGAAAAATTACAGTATCAAAAATCATAAATTCTTGTTTATCCCACAGTCTACCCAGTGTTTATAGTTATATGTGCGCAAAAATTACACAGAAAATGACTTACTGAACCATGCTACCAAAAAGAAAGAATAGAGAACCAGCATGTCTATCCGGTCTTTTCCCATTTCCTTTAATATGAGAGATTGCCTTGCAGCTATTCAGAGAGGTAATTACAAGCCTTTTCCTTATCTGCATATTTGTCTTATTATAAAAGCCATACAGTGTGTTGTAATACATGCGTGCTACCACACAAATTCCACCTGGAACTTGATCTGTTATCTAAAAGAATCTGCAGGAACTAATTAAGTATGGAATGTTTTGGGTCAGGCAAGGTACTGGTTGCAGTACAGTGAACAGTTTTAAGTATTTCTTTAGAACTATTATTCCAAAATTCGCTCTCTGCAGTGCTATTGTCCACCAGCAATTGCTGCGCTCGGGTTCTTCTTGGTTCAGTGTTTCTTCAGCACCCAGCACTCTCGGATCTTGGTGTAATTGCTGCTCCTATGAGTTGCAATGATAGAAACCGCGTCAAGGGCAGCCCCATGGAGCGCCGTCACTTTTCTGGTGGCACCACCTAGTGGAGTTACCGCTGGGAAGAGCAGCACACCGCAGGCAAGGCTTTCGGCTCGGCCCGTCGCTGGCACCGGGAGAGGGAAAACGTCCGTATTATTCATTTTTGGCCCTCCTGCAACCTGCATCTGCCCTGTGCCCAGCACATGTGTCCGGGGCTGGAACCGCAGGAACCCTTCATCCCTGCAAGTACCGTTCCACCAACATATTTTCTCTTTCAATATTATCCAGAGATGAGGAAGAGCTGAAAGATTTGAGTGGTGGGCAGACAAGTCACCCTAATAAGATGCAATGTTACATCAGCTCCAATGAAGCCTGCGTTATCTGAGGCTTCCAAATCTGTTGGAAGTGCCAAAATTCAGAAGAGAGCAGGTTTTGAAGAAGCTTTCCATTTCCACCTTTATTTAGTCATCTTTTTTTTTTTTCTTTGCAGCTGTGCAGGTAAATTGTCTTATTTGCCAGTGTGGAAAACAACTTCAGTAGTTTCTAAAAATAAACATTTTTAATCACTGCACATAGAAAAATATTATTTTGCTCTTGCTATTGCACTTGACTCAGTGACTAAATTTGCAACAACAAACTTGCTAATTTCCACTGGACAATGGGGAGGTTTGGATGAGGTGTGTTTACAGGAGCAGGTCATGAGGTACTGCTGGGGCTGTGCCTCCTTCAAACATATTAAGAGAGCTCGCTGCTTACCAAGAATGCACTGACCAGCGTGTGTCAGGCCCTGTGGCTGCTGGTCTGCAGACTTTGGAGGGTGCCTGCACCACTGAAGGAAGCGGTGCTCTTTCTCCCCTTGCCCAGCCGCTTGTCCATCCTGCTGTGTCATCCCTCCCATCAAGCCAACAGAAGCATACAGCATGGCCACAATGCCTGCAATAGCAGGAAGTGAGTTGACATGCATTTAATTAGCTCACAGATATGGTTGTTTAATAGCATCTTTGGTCTCTTACTGTTGTCCAAAGAATCCATGCAAAGCATGCCGGAATGGCATGTGGAGTCCATGGTCACAGTCAGGAGCAACAGAAGTAGAGTAGATCTGATGAAGTGATGTTCAAGCTTCTTGGCTGCCTCCATTTTGTATATGTATCCTTCTCAAAACTGGTGGCAATGAAAGTCTGTATATGTTGAAAGTCCCTGGGAAGGGTTGATGAGATATGTACAATTGAAGTTTACAGCTATTTTCTGAGGGTAGCAGGTGAGAAGGCGGTAGTGCTGCGTGGAATCAGCTCTGGCATTCATGGCCCATCCTTACACCTCATCCTTCGGGAGTGTCCCACAGGAATGTGCCCTGTATCTTTATGCCACACCTTTCACTGCCTTTGGCCTATCCTGCTCAAAGCTTGTCCTTGGCCTAGTCTATCTTCTAGCTTTGCTCCACACTGCTTCACATACTGACGTGTCGCTTCACTATGTGAATTTGCTGCCAACTGCCATGAAATCCCTTAGCACAAAGCAGACTGGTTTACCCTAAACTCATTCTTGAAAGAAAACGAATGGCTTTTAGGGACTTTCCACACCTGCATGTCCAAAGTGCAGCTCAAACTAACATAAAAAGATCATCACCAGCGTCGATCAGATCTCAAGCTCGGAAGCTTGTGATGTACCGAGCTGAATTAACGGCTAGCAATAAAAGCGAAGTGGCGGGGGCAGTGTGACCGCTGAGGAGCGCAGCCCAGCCGCTGACACCGCTACTGCTCCCTTACCGCCATTTTTTTTTGCACCTGTGAACCATCCGGGCGGGACGCCGCGGTGGCAGACGCTGCCGCACCAGAACTGCCCCCCACCTCCGCAGCGGCTCGGCACGGCCCCTTTCCGCCCTGCGGCCTGCGTGCGTAGCCGCCCGCTACCGGCAGCCGGGCGCGGTCCCAGGCCCGACAGTGGGGCAGTGCGCCCGCACCGCGGCGGGGTCGAGAGAGGCGTCGTGCCCGGGCGGGGGAGCGGTCAGCGGCAGCGGCGGCGCTCGGGGTGGGCCGGGCCGGGCGGGATGCTTGGCGTCGCAGGGCACCATGGGAGAATCCGCGGGCGCCCGGCATGGCGGCGGCGGAGAGCGGCTGAGGGGCGGCGGTGGCGGCGGCGGCGGGGAGCGGCCATGGTGTCGCCGGCGGCGCGGCTGGTGGGGCAGGGCGTGTGGGCGGCGCTGACCGGGGGCTGGTATCACGACCCGGAGCAGGGCGCCTTCACCAACAGCTGCCATCTCTACCTGTGGCTCTTCCTGCTGACGCTGCCCATGGCCATGCACCTGGTGAGACCCGGCCAGCGGCGCGGCAGGAAAGGCGAGGAGGGAGGGGAGTTGGGAAGGCGCGGCGGACCCCGGACCTGACGCGGGCGCTGCGAATGGGGGAGTGTGACAGGGAATCAACAGACCCCAGGAGGGTTAAAGAGCAGGCATGTCGGGATGTACTTGAGGACTTGTGTTTAAAGGTGGATGGGGTGGACGCATAGGTCGGGGCTGGACCTCTTTCTCAGCCGAAGAGGTTGGGAAAGGTAACTTGGGAACGGGTGCAGTGCTGGCCGCTGCCGGTGCTGAATGATCGTGGGGACGTTTGCTTGAAAAAAAGCCCTTTTAGAGACGTTTTATTTTCAAGTCTGTTCCAGTCTTACCTCCTGAGAAGGGTAAATAAATGGAAAAATCCAAATACAGTGTAATTAATATGCCTGGCTGAATGTCGTTGGTGAGTCACATGGTTTTTGTGACATGCAGCTCCATTTCTGCTGAAATTTAAACATTGCGAATAAATAGCCACAGTAAGTAGAGGTTGTTTGATAGACTTGGAAATTATTTTCCTTGAAAATTTGAAACTTCTGCTTTATTTTTGTGAACTCTCCTACTGTGTGAGAAAAGCTTAAAAGTATCATTTGCTGGATCATTGCATGTATTAATTGGTGTGTTTTTCAGTAGCTTAATATTGCTTCTGTTGGAAACAATTTCCATATTCAATCCCTTTAGTTGTCACAATGACTCAACTAAATTCTTAACTGAGTTCTGTAGATTTTTTCTGGTTGGATAGAGTTTCAAATAGGTCTCTTCACCCTACATGGTCAGATATTGGCTTGATTTTCAAAAGGAAAGAGTGTTCATGTATCCCTCTGCAATCCCAGTGAAAAGCAAGTCTTGTATTTTTAATAAATCAGCTGACATACTGTATTTTGTGGCGTGGATTGCCGTGAATTCCTGTGAGCATGGTTCATGAAGTTAATCTACCCAGGTAACAGTATGCTTTCTTCTGATTGATAGGGTCTATTTCCTATGCAAATCAGCAAGAATCTTGCATTGTAGGTTTCATTGTCACAGTGGTACGTGTGATAAAAACTTAAAAAAAAAAAAAAAAAAAAAGAAGGTAAAAGTTAACTTAACCCTCCCCCCCCCCGCCATTGATGTAAGTATATAACTGAAAGAATATATATTTCCTTGTGGGAAACTTCTGAACTAAGGAGGCCTGCAGGGTTCCACAGAGGAGCACTGGGTACAAAGACTGTAGGTCAGATCTAAGGTGAAAAACAAAAAGACATTATTTAAAGGGAAGTGGAGGAAAAACAAAAAGACATTATTTAAAGGGAAGTGGAGGAAACTTAACTTATCTACTGAACTCTCTCAGGCTCCATCTTTGCCTATCTAGGTGGACTTGCCTTTTCTTCAGAGTGGCTGACTTTTTGACAAATCATTTGGTTAAATGCAGGACTTGTGTTCTTGAGCCTAATGTACTGCTCTGGGAATTCTTTATTCTTGATAAAAATAATGCATTTATTATGCGTGCTGCTTGAGAGGAATGATGTCCTTAAGTATTTGTTTTCTTGCTTTTAAGTGGTTGTAAACTTTTTGCAAGATGTATGTTCTTGCCACTTAGAAACTTGAACCTGCTTTTTAACTGACTGTTTTTTTTGGGAATTTTATTTATAATATTCAGTAATGATATTTATGATATTTGTGTTATTTATGTTACACACTTGATACCAATAGTT
This sequence comes from Psittacus erithacus, assembly GCA_009867235.2. NCBI lineage: Eukaryota > Metazoa > Chordata > Aves > Psittaciformes > Psittacidae > Psittacus > Psittacus erithacus. The sequence goes on along the minus strand of WYDI02025296.1, from coordinate 3,917 downwards.
TTAGATTCAGTGACTACAGTGACTTAAGCAGTCACTGACATTTCTTGAAATCGCAAGTCAAAAGAAATTAGAGGTTTTTAAAAAAATCTTAAGATTTTCATTTGCTTGGGATAATCTTAATCACACTACTGTAAAAGAAATTCTCTGAAACAGTTTGATTTGAATGAAATGGCAAAACTGATCCAGCTGGTTTTAGATTTTTCACACTGGCTCAGCAGAGATGTGCTGACAGTAGCGTGGGGAAGCTTACAGTATCAACTTGTTTCTGTTGTGTGGATTGAGGATTTTATTCTCTGGCTTTGTCAGCATACCTTGCTTTCGTACTAATGGTTCCTTTATTAGCTTACCCACCCCTGAAAATGCAGATCTGTTTTCATCTCTTCCCTTTCTTCCTCATTTATCCTTTGTAGTACTAAATATATGATTTAAAATGTAAATGGGATATTACTTGGAGCATCACTGCTGTTAAAATCAACTTTCAAAATTGTAGTGAGATCTCTTCTAACTTTGCCATGTCAATTCTCATAGAGATTAAGAATTAAATATCTTGTTCCACCAAAAAGTCCAGGGTTCCCAAGTGTTTTGTGCATGAAAAGAATGGTAATTATTATACAAAGCTGCTGGCTGAATTCAGCCCCAGTGATACACTAGTGATGCAGATGTCACTTTGGGAATGCTTGCACCATAGCTTATTTTACAAGCCACTAGAGCATACATGTCCACATTTCAGTGAGTCCCCAGAACAGCTTAGTGAGCATTTCTTCTGCCTTTTGTTGGACAGGAAGCCCTTGAACTTACAGGGTGTTAGTTCTTATGTATTAGATCTTCAAGTCATGCTGTGATAGGAGAAGCGCAGCCTGGCAGTATAAGGGTGTGGGCACATGAATAACTTGGAGGTAAACTGCAATAAAACTTGCGGTGTGTCGGCTGCTTAAAGTCCCATTTGGCCATGCTTTACTCCACTTTAACCCTTTGTAAAAGTAGGGATACATATACCTCTACAAGAGAGAGGTAAGCTACACTCCACTTGCTGTATTTATTAAGTGGTAGGATGCACATTTGCAACTGAGTGGACACCTCTGGAATTTTATTTGCTACCTGTTTTCCCATGGTGTGCGATGGACATCTCTTGGTTATCAATTCAGCCAAGTTTAAAACAAAAGTACCTCTCTTTGGCTCTAATATTGAATCTCCCTGATACTTCTGCGAGCTTTATGGTAGTAACTGAATATTTATCTGGTAGTTCTCTCGTTTGTGTTCTGTATCACAAGAAGGTAGTGATGTGCAGATGCAGCACCGTCTTGCTTTAGGTGCCTCAGATGCTTAAGCATCAGGTGGGAATCATCTGGGTCTAACTGACTTTAATAATTCTGTCCAATTTACAAGGGGTGTGGTGTTTTGTTTAACAGTTACACACCTTTATATTAGCAAGTATATATGTCAGTCTCCTCTGCCTTTGGATACTCAAAGAACATTAGTAGACATGAGAAGAAGAATTAAGACATTCCTCTGGGAGCAATCTCTGGGTTGGCACAAGCCCCAAGTAAAGACCCTTCCTGTATGGGCAGGTCAACTCTTGCATTTCCAGTAATAAGGGCACATTTGGAACACACCAGCCTGTGTTTTTCCCTGTGATCCCATGCTGTTCTGGTACATGGTATAACAGAAGCTGTTGGGAAACAAAGGACATTGTGGTAGAGTTTTTAATCGGGCAAGAGCAAAGAAAGCTGGAGCTCAGCTTCCACAGAAATCTGTGGTGGGATGTCATGAAGCTTACTTTCTAATGAATTTGTGGATGTTTTTTTCCTAGCTTCTAATAAGATGTCAGCTCAATTGAAGATTTTTGTGTTACTGGGGTGGCATTCAAAAGGTCAGAGGGCTGAATGGGTTCCTTTTGTTAACACAGGAGGTGTGCTGCTGTGTCCTTGTCCCAGTGGAGTGTATTCTCTCAAAGTTAGTTGAAAGTAGCTGAACAATTAAAAAGTTATTCCTTAGAGGGGATGGAAAGACATCACAAGTACACAGGCACATGGTGTGATTATAAAACCTCGTTTCCATAGGAAACCAGGCTAATTATAACTATAGTGCATCAAAAATGTATTTATCATACAATTCCTTAATGGTCTATAACTTAATTCTTACTTAGCTCAAGCAGATTTGATAGCTTTCACCTATGCATGCCTGGGAACACCAACTGCAGTCATCTGACACTTGCATCCTTATGCAAGAGGCCCGATTTGGAAAATTGAGCGCTTTCCATTCTTGGCTTCATCTTTTTCCTAATTACTCGTGTGGGCAGGGACCAACCTGCTGGCTTGTACTACTTAGCTTGCCCCAAGATTCAGAATATTAAGGATTCACTGGCTGCCTTATACATAGGCAGGCTTGGGATTGTGAGCATACATGACACACGTAGATGGGGGGCAACCCTGTGTACCCTGGGCACGTGGGCAGGGAAACCAAGGGCAGGCTGATGGCACAGTTCTCCAGCAGGTCCCGTCACAAGTCAGGGATGAAGACATGCAGCACTCAGTGGTTGCTAAAACTGGCCCTCTTTTCCACTTAGAAATCTAGGAGCTTCCTTTGATTCTCTATTGCAGCGCGCTGTATGCATGCTTAGACTGCAGTACTGGAAGTCTATTTTTGTTGTGCCCTCTTGACATTATTCATATAATATTTATAAAGCTTTGTGAATGTCACCTATAGAACACTTATTTTCTAGTGGTTCATTCTGAGTTGTTATTTAATAATGAGTGCTTGGTCTGTGCTTTTTAGTGTGTAGTTAAAGAGGTTGGAAAGTGAACAAATCTCTCATTTGAACAAATCATTATAGATAATGGGCTATCATTCTTTGTGAAACAAGCCGTTTTAGACTTATGTTTTGTAAACACATTTGTCATAAACCACGAATTCCTCATCCTCATCCACCAAATCTTATACCCTGAGAGCATCTTGCCTTGCAAACTGATCTTCTTTCTGGCCCAGATTTGCTAAATAACTGAAGGGTATGCTTAGTGTTGGTATATGCATAGTGCCATGAACGACTCTTAAAAGACTAAGCCTCAACTTGTAGAAAGTAATATCTGTCTTATTAAGGATTGTTAGTAGTACCTATGTGCTAAATAGCTTCTCCACTTTTGTGCAATAGATTCTTTGCGTATGAATCAGAATAGTCATAAAAAAAGGATTTGCCTGAAAACTTTCATGTGTACATTGTGAAGGTATGAAGTCTCACTAAGCCAAAAGCAGCAGCAGAGTAGCAACCCACTTGCTTGTAATAACACAGAAATGATTCAACGTACTCATTTCAACATCAAGATAAATGCAGTGACTTGTTTCAGAGATGAAGTAAGTGTGCCTTCTTTCCTTCCCTTCACCTGTGTGGTCAGTGTGGTTTATTTATGAACCTGAAAAAAATTCTAATCTTTGACATTCAAATGCTCCTTTACTTGAAGTGGTGATACTTAAAAATTATACATTTAGGCCCAAAGTGAAGACCATTCTTACTTCAGTAGGCTTTAGGAAATCTTCAGCATTGAAAATCTTTCTTCGCCCTTCCACTTTCACTACAAATTGTGCAGGAACATAGTAATGGTCTGTTTAAAATAAAAAAAAACCTCAGGAGAATCATAGGATCACAGAATATTTAGGTTTGGAAAGGACCTTAAGATCATCTAGTTCCAACCCCCCTGCCATGGGCAGGGACACCTCCCCCTAAACCATGTCACGCAGGGTTCTGTCCAACCTGGCCTTGAACACCACCAGGGATGGAGCATTCGCAACTTCCTTGGGCAACCCATTCCAGTGCCTCACCACCCTTAAAGAACTTCTTCCTTATACCTAACCTGAACTTCCCCTGTTTAAGTTTGAACCCGTTACCCCTTGTCCTGTCACTACAGTCCCTAATGAAGAGTCCC
>WYDI02025295.1:62287-92521 GCA_009867235.2 Psittacus erithacus | reverse complement strand
TGAAAGTTAGAAACACAGTGCTGCACCAGCCACTAAGAAGGAGAAAAAATGACTGCTACTGCTGAACCCAGGACAGACGGTAAAAACATCGATGTCCTCAATGGGGAACGTGGTGAAAAGACCTTGACTGCTCCTGAGGGAGCAGGGGGGATACCAGGCCCCTGGGGCTGAGCTGTGAGTTGCTCTGGCCTTTGCCATACAGATGTCAAAATAAATTGTGTTATTTTAGAAATGTGAAAGTGATAGAAAATGTCACATTACCAATCAGTCAGTGCTATGAGATCTACAGGATGTAAGTTACTCTGAGTTTGCTGCAAGGATTATTATTACAAAATGGATCACTAATGTTAAATAACTTTACAAATATCCCTGAAGAGAGAACTAGAAAAAATAATGAAGATGTAACAGCAAGTGACCTCTATAGAATGTAGAGCTAGGTTATTGCTTGAACACTGGATAAGGAAGAGCTGATAAAAAAACATATCCCTTTCCCAAGAGAAGGAGTCTTGTCTTGGGAGGCTGAGGATGGGAAGTGTCATGTCTGGGAGACAAAGCCCTTGGACTCACCAACCCCTTTCTCAGCAAACAGTCATATATCTGGGCTGGAATTACCTACAAGAGGTTGGCAATTGTCCCAGTAGGATGGTGCCTAGTCTCTCAGCCCCATGTGGACATTCTGCTTCTGGCTTTTAATTCCTTCACCACAGGGCTTCTGCTGCAATGAAGCAAGCCATTGCATATAATGGAGAGTGACATCCTCAAAATATTCCTATCCAAAATACTGCACGAATATTGTACTCTGTAGTGGGGATTAAAGCATCAGAGACAATTCCATGAAATTATTATTGCAGGGCTGAGGAGGAACTGGGAGATGTAATGGTGAGGTTAAGTACATGATGGCTAAAGGAATAGAAAAAGTGATGGACAGAGGAGTTCAAGCTGTCAGCTCCATCTGCTAGGCCTCCCAAGCAAAACATGTCTAAGGGCTGAAATGTCTTTCTGAAGTGGCAGCTGCGTGCTTGAGGTTGGGAGGAATGTGGTCCTGGAGCTGCAAAACTGCAAAAAAACCTTTTCTGCATCATAGGAAAAGCCTGACTTACGGCTGAGTGAGAAGACAGAAATAACCTCCTCTTTGTATGTTCACCTCCCCAGTTGTAAATCAGGATGGCCAGCCTCTCATCGAAGGCAAGCTTAAAGAGAAGCAAGTCCGGTGGAAGTTTATTAAAAGGTGGAAAACTCGCTACTTCACCCTGGCTGGCAACCAGCTGCTTTTTCGGAAAGGAAAATCTGTAAGTCAGAAAACCATCAATTTGATTTCTCTTTTTCCCTCCTCCCCAGCACCATTTCCCAGTGGTTTTTACCACTCAGCTTTGCCTGTGGTCTCTGTATGCCGCATGGCCAGCTTCAGCCAAGGGGTTGCTCATCATCTTTAGTTACAATTTTCTCTCTGGATCAAAAGCGTGTGATTTTTGCAAGTACTCAGTCTCACACTGGCTCTGCTCTTGTTCAGCCAACAAATGCCTAGGGCTCAACATCGTGACTTATACCCTACAAGCTGGTGACCCGTGCCTGAGCACTGTTGCTCTGCCTCAAGGCATCCCAGGGTCACCTCACAGATATTGCAAAAGCTTCTGTTCCTGAAGGAATTACAGTGGGTTCAAAAATCATTTCCACTTTTGACCAGCGATTCTTTATTTCCTTGTATAAACACAAATCTAATAAATTCTGCTCAGGTAAATGTATTTTTTCCACTTGCAAAGTGCACGGCATGGGATAGCAAGGCATGTAGCAGCCACAGCCAGTGTGCTAAAAAATGAGCTGCCATTTTGGGGTGCCCAATTTTCACAGGACCAGCAGTGCTCAGGGGCAAGAAAGTCAGGCCCTTCTGAACACGTCAGGGCAGTCTCCACAATCAAGCCACAGTTCACCTTTTTTGAAAGTCTTGCCTGCTTTTGTACATTAGTAACTGCTCTTGAGATGATGGCATTATAATTGGTGTTATTTGTGCAGGAAATGTAAGTGCGTGTAAAGCAAGGTGCTGCTGAAATGTTTCTCTCCCAAAGGAATGCGGGTTTTTTGCTTTCACTTCTACCCTCATCTGAATTCAGAGAAATTCTGCTGAAATACCTGTGAAATTGTTCGAAATTCATACTGGTTGGACTCGGTGATAAGTGTGTCCCAGGGCATGGAAGAGCAGGCAGCTGAATCCAGTTCTCATTAGTTGTTATTTCTCAATTATTAGAAAATAACTTCAGCTTTTCACAATTAAAATTATTATTAGCCTTTTTCTGACTTTCTAGTGACTTTTTCTGATGGTTTTGTTGAGATTCTGAAGACAGTTTAACCCATACATGTACCATAACTACAGCTCAGTACCAGGTAATGCTCACTTTTGAAAGAGTATCAGAATAATTGCCATTATTTGGCAAGTTGATTGGCTTATAGAAATGTATTTAATGTAATGGCTTTAATTAGCTCTCCAAACAAGCCAGGCATAAGGCACATCAGAATACCTTGATTACACCTGGGTGCAATCGCCTTTTTACATTTGCATTCTCAGTGCTCCCCTGTTCATGAAGAGAACATACAATGCGTCACAGGCAGGTAAAGCTGGCAGTTTAGATTGTTGAACAGCAGATTTTGCTCAACAGATTGACTTTCCTTTTTTAACTGGCAAACTCAAGGCTTCTTTGCTTCTTTTTCAAGTTGAAAATAAATACCTGGACAGATTCCTCATCCTAGCAGGCTTGTGTCCAGCCCCCCAGGGACAGCAGCAGAGTTATTACACCTGAGCAATGTCTTTCAAGCTGCTGCATTATATCCTGTTGCTTCTACATTTTATATCCTGTTACTTCTACATTTTTGACCTAAACTGCAGAGTCAAGTCCCACTGTTAACCATTGCTTGGGTTGCAGCCTGAAGCAAAACTGAGCCCACTGGTTTAGGTTGCACATGCACCCTGGGCTGACACTTGCAGACACCAAACACAAAATTTTAAGCTCTTTAAGCAGGGCTGGAGGTATGAAGCCTGGACACAGTGGTTTGGACAATAAAAGTGTGATTTTCAGACCCTATGGGAGATCCGCTCCTGTGCACCTCTGGCACCCAGCAGCAGGACCAGCCCCACACCTTGCCAGCTGAGCGCAGGTGCCAAAAGCATAGCAAGATGCAGGGTGCCAGTCTGTGGCCAGCTAAAGAAGCAGTAGAGACTCCTGCTCAGCTGCATCTGATGCCTGTTCTGGTCCTGAAAGCCAGAGGGTTCTTGCCTGGCAGAGCAGGACAGCTCTGTCCCACCATCTCTGGCGCTGTGGAGCAGGGCTGGGTTTTGCGTGGGTGTTTGTACTTTACGCACTGCTTCCTTAAAAATACAAACCTAAGACAGAGGAGGAATTGTGAGGTGGCCAGCTGGCTGTGCCTGCTTATTGCTGGAGCCCCACCATGAACCTTCCCTTCGTCTGAGTAACCATGCGAACAATGTTGGCTCTGTGTAAGCGACTGTATGGCCAGTGGGTAAAGGGGAGGCAGGAGAAAACCAAAATATAAGGGGTCTGAGAAAGAGCCAAATCCTAAACTCCTGGAAAATTGTGGTAAACTCCTTCCACAGAAATGTGCCTAGTGTACAGCCAATTTTCTCTAGCAACTTGAGGTCAAACACTGCATGGTAATGAATCATAGAATCATAGGATGGTTAGGGAAGGGAATATATAATTTTTCCTCAATAGGCTCCTAAGTGTAAGGGTCAGGTTCACAGGGTACAAAGTTTTGCTTATCAAGTCTATTGCTCTCACTACAAGAAAGACATTCAGCAGGTCCAGAAAAGGGCAACAAAGCCGGTGAGGGGTCTGGAGCACAAGTCTTATGAGGAGCAGCTGATGGAACTGGGGTTGTTTAGTCTGGAGAAGAGAAATCTCAGAGGCGACCTTTTCGCCCTCTACAGCTACCCTAAAGGACATTGTAGTGAGGTGGGGGTCAGTCTCTTCTCCCAGGTTACAACTGACAGGACAAGAAGTAACAGCCTCAAGCTGCACCAGGGGAGGTTTAGATTACAAAAAATTTCTTCACAGGCTTCCCAGGAAAGCGGTAGAATCAGCATCCCTGGAAGTGTTCAAAACCTGTGTAGATGAGGCCCTTAGTGGTATGGTTTAGTGGTGGTCCTGGCAGTCCTGGGGTAATGGTTGGACTTGATGATCAGTGATTCTATGATTCTAATTATAGAGGACTAGCAAATCCTAGAGAGAAATCAAAGCTATTGGGCTTGGGGCTTCTTTTGGAAGGTCTTTTCAGATGAGCTTTTCCTTACAGCAGTAAATTCTTCCTGATTCATTCCCAGAAGGACTGAGACATTATTGCACAAGAAATCTCCCTGCCCAGTTCTGGCTGTGTTTCAGACCTGAGCTGCTGGGAGGGCAAACGAAGCTGGGGCAGGCAGAGCAGCTGTGGAGACTGCAGTTCCCCCGCCTCAGCCTGTCCAGAGTCATGCTCAGCTCCTGAAAGATACTTAACCTCTAATTCTCACTCAGGTCAGTCCAGATATTTCCAGTATGATAGGAGCAGAAAGCTTTTGGAAAATCTGCCTTACTTCTCTTAATAAAAAGCATAAGAAGCTGAACAGCAAAAACAAATATTCTTGAGGAATCAGGGCCTTTGGCTTAAACTTCTCACCTGGAGACCCAATTCGTACATTTTTTTATGAGCTCACAAATCTTTTCTCCTGAAGGAAACTTCCATTATTTTGTTTAATTCTCTTATGCCCCCTGCATTGTATTTCTTACAGTGATGCTAAGATTTCCTACACATACCTACTTTATATGTTTTCGAACAAAATTGCAAGGCAGCTGTCCTGTCCCCACTGAGAAATGTCTCACATTCCTGGATCAGACCCAAGGTATCTGTTCTGTTTTCAGAACCAATAAAGGGAGTTGTTGCTTCCATTTTTGGGTGGAGACTGAGAAGGAGAACAACTTATCACTGCTTAAGAGAAGATAGCTTTCTTCAGTCTACAAGGATTGGCTGATATTTGTACCTAGGAAGCATTTGCCATTGGCACTCGTGTCTGGCACCATTAACAAAGGTATCCATTATTAAAACCAGAGAAAGGAAAATTTAAGCCTTGTTGAGAGCTGAAGCTGGAACTAAAAAGTGCAGATGCTGAGGGGGAACAGCTCATGGGCGTCAGCATGGACCTTTGGCTGTTGCATACAATAGACCATGACAGCCCATGTAGGGGAGCATGGCGCTGCATGGGAGCAGGGTTTCTAACTTCCCTAAAGCTCTTTTGGGAAGTCTCCATCAGTGCGTTTTGCCCACATGAGCAACATTTACAAGACCAGTTCTACAGACATCAACTGTTTATTAAGATAATGGAAACCCTACGAAATGAACTCTGTTCTGTCTCTCTTCCCTGTGTTTCAGAAGGATGACCCCGATGACTGCCCCATTGAGCTGAGCAAGGTCCAGAGCGTTAAAGTGGTGGCAAAGAAGCGCAGGGACCGCAGTCTGCCCCGGGCCTTTGAGATCTTCACCGACAGCAAAACCTATGTTTTCAAGGCCAAAGATGAGAAGAATGCTGAGGAGTGGCTTCAGTGCATCAACGTTGCTGTTGCACAGGCTAGAGAGAGGGAGAGCCGAGAGGACACCACCTATCTGTAAAGCTGCTGGCACCTCCATGGCCATGCCAGCAAACCAAGGGTGTCTGGGACCACTCCGGTACTGTGCATCCCATTGCCATACCCCATGCCCTGGACCTCTTTTATCTCCAAAAGCCCTGCTGGCTCCTGGACTGTGGGAAACTGTGGGTAAGAGCATGTGCTAGCATGGCCCAGGGAGAGCTTTGTGCAGTGAGAGGTCTAACATGACCAGGTGATGGAGTGCCACCATGCAGGAGTGCTCCCCGGCACTGGGGTCACAACAGTTGGGGTCAAAACAACTTCTACTGCTTTGTGAAATGCAGGTTTTTAGTTCAGCCTTATGGCCTGCAAGCCAGGAAACATGGTTAGAAACATGCCTGACCCTCAACACCTCAGCCTCTGCTTCTGAGAGGCACATGGTCTCAGTGGCTGTAGACGCTGCCAAGAGCATTTGAGCATGTAAGGACTTTGTTTTCCTTAATCACTGTCTGTCTGTAAACAGGTAATTTTCCTTCTTATTTAATCTCAGTGTACTTTATCCATTTACTGTTTATATGTATCTGTGAGGCTCCTTTCAGGTTTGAAATTGAGCAATTTGAAAGATTTAATACTGATGAAAAATAATTTAAAATATTGAACTGTGTTGATTTTCCCCCTTTCTCCTGCTTTTCCTCCCCTTCCTACCTGAATGTGATTTTTAACATTTATTTTATTCTTTTTTAATTGTCTTCTCCATTCTGTAACTTTTCAAGTTTTCTCCAAAACCAGAAAATTCCCAGGTTGGCTTTCTGTGTCACTCTCAAATGATTCCAAAGTGGAGAAAGTTCTGTAGAAAAGACTGAAACTAAAAAAGGAAAAGAGGGGCAAATAATGAATGAGAAGTCTGCGAGCGATGAAATGAACTCAGAAATCAGGCAAGGCTGCGCAGAAATAAAATTTGAATTTTTACAACCTAGAAAAATGTATTTTTTTGCAAAAAGTTGTTGCCAAAAAGGTAGATTTAAGCGGGAGGGAGAAATCAGGAAAAAAAAATAATGGTGTAATGCTTTTTACTGTAACAGTTATCTTCCACTCAGTAGCTGAGGGAGCACATGGCTTTTTTCACAGCTCCTTGCAGAGCACAGCAATATAATCTGCTTTCAGAAATATTCTCTTGTCGACTTCCTACAGTGTTTTCTGGGTGAGTTTTGGCATTGGCATGTGGCCCAGAGAGCAGCAGAGGCAGGTGAGGGTGGCAGCACTGCCTGGGTGGCTGTGACAGCGAGGACGTGCCAGGCATCATCAAAAGCACGTGGGGTACAGGGAGTGAGAGGAATGATCTGGGAAACAAATTCAAGTTAAAGTCTGTTGAGTAAAGCTAGTGCTGGTGCTGCTGAGTCCAGCCTGTCCCCAGCGGTCACCACAAGGTTTATGTCTCATATCAGAGCTCGCTGTTGGGGTGCAGCTTGAATGGCTGTGTACCTCTGAATTCACAGCCTGATTTTCCCACCATCCCAAATGTTGCCAGATCTCTTGATTTCCCTGGGCCTGCTGCAGGTGAGTGGCTCTGAGAATGGGGCTCTGGACAGCTCAGAAATGTTATTCTGCCTGTGTTGAACTTCTCTTGCTTTGGGAAAGCAGCCGGGGCAGGGCTGGCACCTAAGGCTGGCTGCTCGGCTGCCTCCAGGAGCCTGGCCAGTAGTAGGCAATCTGCCTTGCCCTATTCTGCCCATGGGCAGGGGCTGCAGGAAGTGTGGAAGGAATGGGATCTGAATGATTTAACTTGATGGTTTGGTGCCTGCTTCCTTGATGTGGTCATTCAGTGGGGTTTATGGCCTGAAATGTGGAGTCTTGTAGCTTGCCATATAAATATTTATCTCTTTGGAGTCTGACAACTTGCAGGCACTGAGTGTTGCTGGCGTTTGTCTCTCTGGCCATCAGAGCTCTGTAAATCAGTACATTACAGGTAAGATGCTACTATTTGGTAATAAGCATTAACTTGAATTAGAATGAGAAAAAAATAGTTTATGGTACCATAGGAGTGTCTGAGTTCTGCTGCCAGGTCACAGCTGAGGGCTGCCCGGTCCCTTGCAGCAGCTAGAGTTGGCAGGTCCAGAGAGGTATTTCTTTAGGGCAGAAACACCATGAACCTCGGAGCAGCACCAGCGCAGTGAATTTCCATTTATGGTGAAATGAAAATTAGGCTAAACTTTGAAAGGTTGTTTGCTATTTTTGTGCCTCACTTTTAAGTTGTTTGCTCTCGTGGGGATGTTTGTGCTGCTTTGCTTGGGTTTTTTCCCCATTATTTATAATCATTTCCCAGACCTGATGATGATGTTTATGGAGGCTCCAGGGGACCACGATGCACCAGGGAACTGGCAGAAAAATGCAGAGAACTTGTGCACTGTGGTTCCATTGTAGCCACACATGGGCAGGGCGCTGTGAGTGCAGGGTGGAAAATAAAAGCAAACAAGCTCAGAATCGGTTTGGGGCAGGATTAATCTGGGGTGATTGGGCTCTGATGGTGACCTTCTGGTGGCAGGGATGATGTACCTGTTTGGTGTCACCATGCTGCCCTCCTGTAGCTCTGATACACCTTTCCAAACCACTCCTTCAGCCCAGAAAGGTCCCCATCCCCCTGCCTGTGACACCTAGCTGTCCTCCTTTGGCCACTGAGCACCATCTAGACCAATCTCAAATCATGTATTTTCCAACTTTCCTTGCTTTCCCTAAATCCTCTTGGAGACAGTGAAACAAAACTGGTAATTCCTTCCTTATGCTCCTTCCTGGACTCCTGCAGGAGTTTGTGTTCATTTGTTTTGCTTTGCTCAAGGGTGTCCAGTATTTCCTGAGACCTGGTTCCTCCCAACACTGATAGACTGGAGTCCTCCTCTAGCCCCAGGGATCTCCTTCCCTGGGGACCTGTGCAGGGTGTCTCCAGCTTGGGCTCCTAACATGTGTCAAACAATGGACCTGGCATTTGGGCTCGGGGAGGTCAGCAAGCCCTGGTCTGAAAAGACAATATTTTATTTCCAACCTTCCCATGCTGACTGAAAAAGGAAGTGCTGCGCGACTGCACCACACGGCCAGCGGCTGAGAACAAAGCAGCAGCTGAAGCATTCCTGGATGATGGAAAATCAGGGAGGACTTTAAAGCTAGCCATAGGTTTGTAGATCTAAAAGATAAATTTGCATTGACACTAAAGATGTCAGAGGGGAAAGAGAAGACCTCTGTCAATGGCCCATGCAATGCATTAACCAGCGTCAGGCTTCCCGCTGCTCTTGGCACTACAGAGAGACTCTGAAATGTTCAAATTCCTGAAAATTCTTTTAACAACTAAAATGTGGAGATGTTAGATCATAGGATGTAGCAACGTGATCAGAACAACTTTGTTAGAGCTAAATTTAGTTACAGAAAATATTGAAAGCCCATCCAGAACCAGCCTATCCAAGCAAATCTATGGACACCTGCATAGGTTGCCTGGCTGGGCAAAGTCTGGCTCCCTGTTGCTTACATGGAATCAGGCAACGTGTGCCTTGGACCAGTAATATAATATTACAATACTTACAACCTCTAAAACACATGAAGTCAAATCCAAGCTTGATGCTGAAGACCAAAAGTGTGAGGTTTTTTTCAGGAAATGCACCTTTTACATCCGTGACTATTTATTTACTGTTATCTCCGTATGGGACAGTTTGTCCAGGGTTGTTCATGCACAGAGTATGACACAGCCTTGACGCAGACATCCTGTGTGCCAGGACATCATGAAGCACATAAGGAGTGAAGAGGAAGTCTACAGTAAATTGTGTATTATGTCCATACAAACAACGCAGGTCTGCAGACTAGACTGCTGTCACCTCTACTGCCTCTGGGTAGAAGTGAAGCAGTGGAGCCAAACCTCAATTAAAAGGCACCAGTGCAAAGGTAAAGAAGACATATATGACGGGAAATTTCCACGACCTCCCTGGCAGATGAGGAAAGGAGATTTCAGTCATTTAATTTTCAGTGTCTGGGACAATAAAGCCTTAATTTACCCACTGGCCACGCCATTGAGTCTAACAGGAATGAAGTTAATTCAAAGGTGTGGACTTGTGGATTTACATTTTGAAGTTCCAGAATTAGATCCTATACTAAACACTAAATTCCCCCACTGAGGCATGTCACTGGAGTTTGATGATACAGTAAGTCAGCCATTAAGAGCATAAGAGCATTTTTTACAGATAAAATGGTTTGTATTTCTTGACATTGATGCCAAGTTTCAGTCTTCCACCTATGCATTACATTATCAGTTTAATGCATCTGCTGATCCGTGTACAGGTATGTACAAACACAGGCTGTCACCTATCTGCCAGAGTATGGGGATATGCAAATCAGGGCTGAGCATCCATTTCACCATCAAGTGATTTCCAGGTCTAAGCTGCATGAAACTCATGTATGGGGAAACACACTCCTGCTTCACCCACTGTTCCAAGGTTTTGTCGTCAGCACTTGGCCATCACTAGCCACTTACATGCTTCCTTTCAGTCTTAGTGTGATTGAAACAATACAGAATGCATAGCTGTGAGAGACCCTGGATTCTGTGCCAAAAAGTAACTGGAGAAAATAAGAAGCTTAGCCACACTTCTCCTGTCTTAAATTAAAACTTGGAATAAAATAAAAGAGAAATTCAGCTGGCAACTTATTCTTGTCATGCTCCTAAAAGGAGAAACACAGAAATCATCACTCTTGTTATGATGAGAGCAGGGAGATTTTAAGGAAAAATAAAAATAAAAAAATCCCACTGTTGCAAACTTTCTCCTAGAGCAAATATAGGAATAGCTTTTATTAGTTCTTTTTTAAATAGCATGTATCGAAACACTCCAGATTTAAAGAGCAGCTGCCCTCTGAACTGGGAGCACATTGGCAGTCACTGCTGCACTGCATTTTCTCAGTTTGTTTGCAGGAACCATCCTCCCCTCTGCGAAGACGATGCAAGAGCTCCCCACAGCCCTGATGGAAGGTCCCTGGGCTCACCAGTGTGTGTGGCAGTGCTCTTGGAAAAAGGGATGCAAACACTCTCCATGGCTGTAGTGCTGGGACTCTGCTGAGCATTTGATCCTCCCTGCCAGGAAACAATCTGCCTTCCATCTTGCACAACTTTTGGTACAAAAGATGTCATTGTCTCTCTGTTTGCGGGTGAGTTCACCTTTGCTGAAGAATCCTATTATTCCAGCAGTGTTTGTGGAAGGAAGGAGCCTCGCTCTTATGGAGAGAGGGACAAATCCCAACCCTGGCCATACTGACACTAAACCCACCTGGTGTATCAGGTACCACACTCCCTCCAGTTCCCCAGGGGCAGCTGTAGTGCCATTTCCTCGGGGTCTGTGAAAGCAGGCAAGCTTCAGTGGGGTCCTGGCTGTACTGCTGGGGCTCAGCCAGCCAGTCCCCCTATTATGGTGCAGCATCACCATTTTTCCTTCAAAATTGTGCTGTTATGACCATCTTTCTTTCTGTGCTCATTTTGGTTATCGCTGTTTGCATCTCTGTAAGCCTGAGATGAGTCTCCCCTGGCAGACCCATGCCCCTGTGAGGACACTAAGACATCCATCTGATCATGAGGACTGACCCGTGCCCTGCCTGGGTTAGAGCAGGGAACCCCCCAAGCACTGTGCAGTGCTCAGGGGAGCCGCTGCACCTAAGACATGCAAAGTGCAGGACCCCTGCTGCTGCTGGCTCCCTTCCTCTTCTCTCATCTCCAGAATACAGGTATTAGTTCTTTCCTCCCTGTGGCTTGCATGGTTTGACTGTCCGTGGCTGTAAGGAGAGGAGCGGTGGGGCCCTGTTTCTCCTGCCTCATCTGTGCTGCATCCAGCCACAGTCAGGGAGAGCAGGCAGCACAGTGAGTAAAGCAAAAGCAGCTTACACTGGCACTTGTATCTGCTGCACAGGATAAGCTGTATCTCAAGTAACACCACTGGTTCCAACACCTCAGGGAAACACAAAAAATGAGGTAGTTCTGTGGTACAAGGTTTGTGAGATAAATATGAAGATTAATGATACTTAGTCAGGCAAATGATATGTGATCGTTGATTTCCCAAAAAAACCAAAAAATTTAACTACTTCATCTATTTTCCTGCTGCTTTCAAGCAGCTTGTTCTTTGTTTCAAATGCATTTGTTCTATTATTCCCTGAGAAATTCTTGTATTCCTTCTTGTGAAGTTTTTTGCAAATGGCTGTTTCTGATCACTTGACACCTACATTGCGCTGGTCAGTTCTTCGTGCCCAAGTGGATATTTCTATGCCCAGATGGTAGGATCATACTTTCTGGAGTCGGATGACAAACAAAAGCAGTCTCCCTCAAACCTCCTTATTAAACTGTTTCCTTCCCAGTGCTAACTGCCTGTGCTTGAAAACTGAAATTAAAATTTGGGACATTTCTGCTGTATTTACTAAATCTCAAGTGGATCACATTCTCAAAAACAGCTGAGCAACAATTTCCAAGGTAGCACTGCGGGAGCGTGCCGGCCGGGCTGTCAGCTCTCCAAGCTGTGTGCACTTCCACGGGGCTGTTAGTAGCTCTGCTTGACAATATTTCCTAGAAATATGAACCATAGGTTGTACACCAAAACTGCCTTCCCAGGGTTTGTTTATGAGAGCTGAGCCCAGTTCTGGGAAGTTTTCCAAGGAAACTTTACTTTACAACTCCCTCCTGCCTCCCTGAACAAAGTGTTCCCCTGCATGTTTGACAGGAACAGAATAAAACAGGCGATAAATGCTTAGGTATTGCATACAGGGAGCGCATGCATTGTGGGTATAAATGGAATAAGCTGGACATTATTTTTCTAGCTTTTCCAATTCCGAGTTCAGCAGCCCATGGGAATAACCTTGCCTGCTTCTTGTTGACAGGTCATCTAATTCATCTTGATACTGATGACTAAAACTCCTCCGGTAAAATCCCTGGCCTCGCTGAGGTCAAATGCAAAACTTCTATTAACTCTAATAGGGCCAGAATTTTACTCTGATCATTGCCTGTCGTAGCGGTCCCTTTACAGTCTCCAACAACCACTGGATTTGTCCAGCTGCAGAAACACAAGCCCCTTACTCCCATTGACAAACTTCAGGAACCAGGTTTGCAGCAAGGAGGGTATCAGTGAGAAAAGCTGCCTCCCCCTCTTCTACCAGCATCCAGCATCACCCACACCTCCAGCAACTGGGGAGCTGCCCCATAGGATGCTTGCGATGTGGCCACCCTGCGGTGTCACTTCTCTTGCTTTAAGGCAGTGACAGTACTCCAGCTGGCTTCTCATCCTGAAATGGTAGGAGGAAGCAAGAAATAAATTTCACCATTTTTGCTTGGATTTTTTTTCCCCCACAGAAACAGTCCTGCACTGGTTAGTAAGTATTTATAGTGCACCTGTGGAAGAATTGGACATTGATTAATTAGATGACAAATTACAGCAACACTGTGTGGGCTCAATTATACCATAAATCTTCCTGTTGTCTAATTAGGTGAAGAAAGAAGCAAAATCAGACTTGATTCACTTGATGACTTCACTGAAATCACCTGAAGCTCAGCCTGTGGAGCAGATGATCTTGTTAGATCAGAAAGCATGTGCATGAAAACAGAGGGATCAGGCCCAGTCAGCCTGGGCTCACGAAGGGCAGGTCCTGCTTGCGTAATCTGATCTCCTTCTATGATAACGTGACCCACCTGGTTGATGAGGGAAAGGCTGTGGACATTGTCTATCTGGGCGTAAGCAAAGCATTTGACATTGTCTCCCACACCATTCTCCTGGAGAAACTGGCTGCTCATGGTCTGGATAGGGAGATACTTTGCTGGGTTGGAAACTGGCTGAATGGAAAAGCTCGAAGTGTGATGGTAAATAGCATCACATTTAGTTGGTGGCTGGTCACTAGTGGTGTCCCTCAGGGCTCGGTGTTAGGGCCAGTGTTAATATCTTCATCAATGACCTGGATGGGGGGATTGAGTGAACCCTCAGTAAACTTGAGGATGACACTAAGTTGGCTGGGAGTGTGGATCTGCTGGAGGATAGGGAGGCTCTGCAGAGGGATCTTGACAGGCTGGATAGATGAGCTGTGGCCAGTGGTATGAGGTTCAACAAGGCAAAGTGCTGAGTCCTGCACTTGGGCCACAACAACCCCGTGCAATGCTCCAGGCTTGGGAAGATTGGCTGGAAAGCTGCTTGGCAGAAAAGGACCAGGGTGGTGCTGGTTGATGGCTGCTGAACATGAGCCAGCTTGTGCCCAGGCAGCCAAGAAGGCCAACAGCATCCTGGCCTGTAGCCAAAACAGTGTGGCCAGCAGGGCCAGGGCAGCGATCATCCCCCGGCACTCAGCACTGGTGAGGCTACACTTTGAATACTGTCTCCAGTTCTGGGCCCCTCACTGGAAGAGAGATATTGAGGTGCTGGAGCAGGTCCAAAGAAGGGCAACAAATCTGGTAAAGGGTCTGGGGAATAAGTCTGATGAGGAATGGCTGAGGAACTGGGGTTGTTTAATCTGGAGAAGAGAAATCTCAGTGGAGACCTTATTGCCCTCTGCAACTGCCTGAAATGAGGTTGCAGTGAGGTAGCACTCAATCTCTTCTCCCATGTGACAAGTGGCAGGACAAGAGGTAACAGCCTCAAGCTGCACCAGGGCAGGTTAACACTGGATATTAGGAACAATTTCTTTACAGAGAGGGTGGTCAGGCATTGGAACAGGCTGCTGAGGGAAGTGGTGAAATCACTGTCCCTGGAAGTGTTCAAAAACCAGGTGTAACATGGTTTAGTGGTGGACTTGGTAATGCTGGGGTAAAGGTTGGACTTGATGATCTTAAAGGTCTTTTCCAACCTGCCTGATTCTATGATTCTACAGTTCTCTTGGGGTTGGTCATGTCAGGACCTGGATGTCCCTGGCCAGCTTCACCTGGGACTCCTGCCCCTGCCTGGGACCCCACCTCAGCCCAGGGGCTCTGTTCTGCCCCAGCAATGCTGTAGGAGCTGGTCCCAGTCCCAGACCCACCAAGGAATCCCTCCAGCCCCACACAGCCCTGAAAGGATTCACACAGCCTCAAGCTATCAAAATATTAAGATTTATTTGCTTCTAAAAATGTGGATACTGTCCACCTTCTGTGGATATAAAGCCTTCAGAGGGTGATCCTGGTACTTAATTAATTGCACCATTTAGTACACACTGAAATCACTTGGCTTTTTTAGGACAGAAATACCAACATGTTTAAACAATAGCTATTGTTTAAGAGCCAAGTTTTTTATCTCTGCCCTCCATCCCTACCCTTCTCTTCTTCCGGCTCCTTCTCAACAGGGAAATCAACCTCAGTATGTGATTTCTGTCTGACTTGCAGGTAAAGTGTGGGGAAACTGGAATCTGAGGGGTCTTTAAAATCCAGGCAATGCTTTTGCTGGCAGTAAGCTGCAGAGAAGATGGCTCTTTAAGGTTGGTGGCACTGAAGCCCACAGTCACCTCTGGATGCCTTTTCCTTAATTTCACAGTGCATCATTAAAGATTAAGAAAAAAACCCATAGTCACAGAAGGTATGGCAATGCCTCCAGGTTAGGAGCAAAAAAACCTGTTTTCTAGTTACTGGCAGTTATTCATGGAAAATATGTGTCTGTAAGAGGGTCCTTTGTTTTTACTTATTTTTTGCAAAATATGACTCTCTCTTGCCACATAACACTTTTGTCAATGGCTGCAAACCTGTATTTGGTGGAATGATGCTTTATTTAAGAGTAAACAATAGCGAAAGGCCATGTTGCACAAGGCCATGTGTCACAAGGCGCAAAACAGACCTGTAACCAGAGGTCTCTCCCTGGTTGTGATTTGGGGCTTCCAGCACAAGGAAAAACATTCATGGCAAGTGGTGTTGTTTTCCCTTTGAAGAACACAAGTGTGAAGATCCTTTTCTTCAATGCAGGTGGTGCTTAGGCAACAGCAGCATATGTTTTTCCAGCTGTCCATGACTGCACCTCAGTTCTGACACAGAGAAGCCACCACCAGGGTTTAGATGGCTCAGCGCCACACCAAGGGCAGTGCTGACTCTTGGCCATGCACTTGCACAGCCTGCCAGGCTCCACCTTCCCACATTTCATGGATCCTGAATGCTTTTCTTTCCTGTCTACATGGTCTCAATTCTGCTCTCTTTGTTAGACCTTAGTGCAGTACAGCCACTCTTCTCTTTTGAAAGGAAGAAGCAAATGTAAAATAGATCAGAAATTTATAAGAAAATAAAGAACAGGGTCCCTTTCATTCCAGTCATGCTTTAGCTAACTTGCTCTTGCCTCTGGTTCCATGAAGTCCCGCAGCATCCCACTGCCATGCTAGCAAGTGATCAGGACCAACACTGGCATCACAGAAATGGTGAAAGCACATTATCCACCAATACATACAACGTATGTCTTTGAAAACAACAGCAACCCAAACTGCAAAAAATCAGAAGCATTTTCTAAACACATTCCATGTGTCTAAAGGACTGTGACTGATACACTGGCTTTCTGCCAGATGTTGTACTGTATCAGGCTCACTGTATGTTCACCATATGCCTTGCAGATCTGGATACAGCACAATATGTCCCCAGGATAATTGCGTCCAGTCAGTTTGAGATTTCCATCAGTAGGACAGACAGGACTTCAGAGGAGCTCCACAGCTCTCCTGCTTAAATTATATCACCAAGGCTCGGACCTTGGGTACTCTGAAAGATGCGTGTCCATAACCTAAGTGCTGCCTTAGCTGAAAATCTGACTATCCTGTCTTCCATACCATCAAGAATACCCCCCCAAAGCAGGGCTGAGTCCCAGCAGAGCTCACTGACACACCACCAAGGTGTCCCAGTGGGTTCATGGCAAGGTTAGAGCCATCAGAGCCTTGCAATGCTTCCCAGGGCAAAGGCAAAAGGTTAGGAAGCACCCTTCCTCCTGCTACATGAGAGCAGCAAGAAGGGGCCCCAGGAGCCATCCTCATCTCATTGCATCAAAGTCATTTGGATGCCACAAGCATAGGCAGAATTGCTTAGATCCCAGTACAGGGCACCTGCACCTACCCTGAGCATGTCTGAAAATTTTAGGGGACACATTACTTTACACTCGTCACTTTACCAAACAAACTACTGGCCACTTGCTGATGCTTCTGCTTCCTGACAGAACATCTGATGCTGCTGGATAGGGTAATGAAAAAAAAAAAGATAGTAAATATTGGATAGGGAGAAACATTTGGCCTCTGAAAAGTTATTCCAGCCAGAATTCATCAATAGTTTGGTAAACACCTTACAGCCTTTCAGATACTCTAGTGGACAAACAAAAAAAGCAGCAAATTGAATAGAAGCTGTGTATTCAAAACTATTTTTTGCAAACTGTTTCAGCTCTGTTGAGTGCTTCACATCTGGCTGTATCCCGGTTCATTTAATCGCTAAGGGGAATGCATGTGAAAAGCAGTCATGCTCTTCAAAAAGCTTATTTCTGCTTTTGGGCTTCCTTTTCTGCTATCTATTAACTCTCTGGATTCACAGCAGCTCACTTTCTCACTTGCAGCCTCCTGCTGCTCCAATTGTCTTTGACAGGGCAATGCAATGGGGGTGGGGAAGGATGACAGAAAACGGTACGATTTTATCAGCAGCCTGTTGTACATAGTATTATGAAACGAGAACTAAAGCCCATGCGTAGAATATCAGTACTGGTACTAAACTATAAAGCCCATAAGCCCGTTAACTGTAGGGAAGGCTGTGATGGGTGGATCAATGGTCTCAGACGAAAACCAGCTGCCCAGCATCTTTCTTCTGACAGCAACCAGTAGCAGATGCTTATGGGGAAAGTAGGAGAAGATAAGATCGAGTGACCCCCTTCGTGCATCATCCTCTTTGCTGTCACCAGTAGACACTTCAAGGACCCCTGACACCAGCTGCTTCTTCCCAAACACTATGTTTAACAATGAAATTTTTCCCAATCCTTTTTAAAGCCATCCGTACTCTTGGCCTCCACAACATTCTGTGGCTACAAGTTCCACTGTTCAATCATGTGTTGTTTGATTGTTTCAATGTCCTCACCTGCAAATCTTCTAATAGCAGCATGAAGGCAATGGAAAGCACCTAAGTAATTCAGTCACCCAGCACTGAGGTTTCCTTACACATGAGCCCAGCAGGCACTATGAAAATTTTTCAAGGCATTCACAGCAAGCTCAGGAGGCAAATGCGAGCTGGTATGTGAGCTCCCTGACTCACCGAAGAGTTAAAGGGAAGATGACTCAAGATCATTAGACTTATCTTAAATCTGAAGTTGCATCTAAGCACTTAAATGCAACAGGATCTTCAGGACTTCCCTATTGTTTATTTCTTCTGACCCTTTCAGTCAGAAGGAGCAGCACAGAGTTTCATACCATCCAGTGTAACGGCAAACTAAACCACAAGTCCATTGAAATATTAGCAAAATAGATCTTTCCCCCCAGCCCACAAAGCAGCTAATAGGCCTTCTAAACTTTCACAGCTCCTGAAGAATTCATCATGTACACGCATCTCAGCTAAAGTATTGTCAGCTGTGAGTCCTGTAAACCTGGCCTTACCCAAAGAGCCTCAACTAGATGAATGGCTGGGAGCAGAATTTGAAGGCTTTGTGTATGCCATATTTTGTCTCTTCCTTTCAATCTCCTTTCTTTAAATCTATGGCTCTAATAATGGTATAGCAAGACCTTTCTTTCCATTTCTGTATCTATATCAGTCACTTTCTGTAGTCCACTCCTCTTTTCATTTTTCTTTGAAAAAGTTCATCTCTGTACTTTCCGTCTAAAAGATTGAATTGTGATTAATGGAGGTGATGGGAAAATGAGCACCTGAGCACATGGGATTAAAGCACAACATAGTGGTCACCGACTTGTTTCAGGAAAGATCAGGCTTGCCAGAGTAAATGTGCAGAAATGCCTACATTTATATGCAGACATGGTGTATTTATTTGGTAGGGAGGCTCTTTAGAACAGACCTTACAGAAGCCACTGCCATGTAGCTTTTCAGAAGGTACCACCAAGCAGATAGATGACTGCAAGGGCACTGGCACTAATGCAGTGTGGCAGCTTTGGCAGAAGGTCTCATACGTTTATGGCATTTTGTGTGATCCACTAGCCTGCAAGGAGTTCCCAACAGAACAGTGGTTTGATTTTTCCAGCTCCTTTCTACCAACTTTACAGACTCCATGGGATAAAGTATCCCTATGGGAGAGGTTCCCTGCTTCCCTGAGATAACCAAGTTATCTCGGGTGTCCCCCAGAACAGCACTGTGAGAGGTATGAAGCCATAGGTAGTAAGTGAGAGAAAAGAGAGAGAAAAGAGCAAAGAAGTTTCATGGATCTTCATGTAATTCTGAATAAGGAAACAATGAGCAAAGTCTCAGCGGGATGTGGCTAGGTGGAACACCTCTGTGTAGGTCATAAATCATTGAGGAGGAATAGGTATTGCTAAGTTATTTACTGTGCACTCACAGCTGCTGGTGTAACAAGTTGCCTCCTGCAGAGAATGTGATAAAACACTATGGATTCACTGCATTTTCCACCAGGCCTGGCAATTCTAAGAAAGGTCCACATATATACATATTGATTTGGTCATTACATTTTGGGTTAACAAATACAGCTTGACATGAAGTCCAAAAATGCCAGAAATGCCTTTTGTCCATCAGTGTATTTCAGCAGCTTGTTAAATGTTACAGATTGCTTAGGCAGGCTAAAGTCTAGCAGGCCCCAGGATGGCCTATGGAAGACATCTTTCATTTATTTGGTCTGATGTGTGAGCTTACACAGCACACTCTCCCTTAATCATAGCTGCCTCCCAAAATGTGACTTGGGAAAAACAGCATTGTACAGCAGTCAGCTGGACTTTTCCAAAACTGTCTGCAAAGCTCCCTTTAACAACTGAGCAAACAAGGTTTTCTCATCTCCAAGAAGCAGCTGAACTTGAGGCGGGTATACAGAGGTGAGTGCCTGGGAGCTAGAAGATAACCAGCTGCCAGTGTTTAGGTAATGAACTGCAGGTGGCAGAAAGCTATAAAATGGGCAGCTGTCGTAGCTGGGGTATGTATGGAGAATGTGGGTAGAGTTTATTGGTTAGTGGTTGTTGATGTAAGAATGAGGTGATGGCAGCTCAGTGCCTCCTTGTTGTGTGAGATGCTGGATGATAAAATGTTGTGCAGGCTCACAGACCAGAAATGTTCAGCAGGAAAAGTCTACCCAAAAGTTTAAGGTTATCTGCTGTAGTCCATGAAGCTCCTGGATTTGCTGGAAGCTGGATGATTACCCAAGGAAAGCCACTGTGTGGCCTTCTTTGGTCTTGGACTCTTCAAAATGAGTCCTGCCACTGCCAGAAACAGGATGCTGGGCAGTGTAGATGTTTTTTCCCTGAGGTGGTTCAGCCATTCTGGAGTGATGAACATGACAGAACAGCTGACCCCATCTTCTTGCAAGGCTGTACTTCTCAGTCATGGTAAGTGTTCCTTTGGTTGCACAAGGGAAGCAGGAGAGTTGCACTCCTAGTTTTTAATGGTGCTGTGCACTGAGCTTTGAATGCATGGGGGGCTATCTGAAAAGAGCAAATGCTTTTAAGCAGACCTCATTCTACTCCAGAGTCACTATAAAGAAGGAGTGAATATTTGAGGGAGCACAGCCTATGAAATACATCCAATCTGAAATCATGTATTAGTTATCCTAATGTGGTGTGGCCATGGGAGGAACACAACTGTCCAAATACATGATGAGATTCTGATGTTTTCAGCTGACTGAATCATTTAGGTCTTCTGTTAAGCTCCAGTGCAGTAAAAATGATAGTTATAGTAAACTGTGAATTTTTGTATAATTATGTATGCAACTAGGCTTAAAAGGGAACAAATTAATTATGCTGGTCACTTCTGTGGGTTACACTGCAACACCAAAATCGGTTGTCAGGCATTTTTCAGGAGTGTAGAATCAGCATAAACCTTCTTCTGCTACAAAAGGAAGTCAAAAGGACTTTCTTATAACTCTACCGGTAATACTTGCAGACACAAAAAGGGCCACAAAATCAAAATTAGCATGTTTTGAATCTGTTATAATAAATTAGTACTGTCCTACTTGCAACTAATGCAGGATAAATGTGGAATTTCCCTTCTAAAGATCTCCAAGCTTTTCGACTTCTCTGTGTAGCTGGCTGGCTGAGCACCTTCTGCCACCCTGCTTATGTGGAGGCTTAGTAGCGCAGGATTCACTTGTAACTCCTTGATAACCCTCTATCAAAGCTATTGGAGGTAGATGATGAGTGTTATTTTGGGGTTTTTTGGTTTGGTGCTCTTTGTTTTCCCAGTTCAATTCACTTCAAAATCTAGTTTTAACCAAGATCAAACGTAAGCGTTCGTAAGTTCTGCTTAGTTTTGCAGTAAACTGCTGCCTCCTGCTGGGCAAAAGGTCCTATAATAAAGCTTTTCTTCAGTAATTTACTGTGAAGTATTGCTTTCTCTCAAAGTGTAGGAAAGGGCGCTGCAGATATTGCCCCCTTTGCTATGAAATAGGATATCCATTTTGCAAACTGCCTAACACAGAAGACACTGAAATGCCTATGGACACAAGGCCTGCATAAAAAAACCGCCTGATATTTCAAGGCAGCATGTTTGTCCCTCTGAACACAGCAGGATGCTGTCAGCAGGCCACCCACACAGGGGTAGAGAGCCAGGTTGCTGCTTTTTTGCCTTACCCTCGTTACGACAAACAGCTACGGCTCAGGCCAAACCTCTTTGCTTGTGCCCAGTTTGGTGCGAGTGGAAAGGTGAATCCCTTGGGAACTCTTAACTTTCCCTGTTGCAGCACTTGGTGTCGAGCTGCTTCTAAGGTGGTCATTGGAGAATGTACAAGATGTGCTCATATACTTGCTGAAAACCTGTTGAGTTGTTTTATCAGTTTAGAGAACTAGCAAATGATAGTCAGCCTTTCTAGAATCTAAGTAAGGCTTATAACATCTTAAAGAATCTCTTAGATCAGACTTTGATCTGTTCCAAAAATGACAGAATGAGTCAATTATATTGACTAAAGGAGAATTACACTAAACAAAAGCCTTACTCCAATATATATTATTATAGAATATGGGGAAACTTTGCTTCTAATGGTAGAAATCCCTATTTATGTCAATCATTGAACAACATGTGCCCACCTACACTCATAAATAACCTGCTAACATGAATTTTCCAATCTTCCCTTGTTTCTAATTAACTGGTACTGAAAATATTCTGAGATACTGGCATCCCAGTCTACCCTGGCAACTACACCCTGTCTATCCTTATATGCCAGTTTTATTTCTGCACTATGGGGACAGGGAGCTTACTGATGACAGCCATAACTTATTACTTCAAATTACCAGTTTATTTTATTTGCAAATGTCTTGTGGTCTATCAGTGGCAATATCTGTGTGTATTTAATACTGCTGATGGTTATAAGAATAAGGAAAATCTTGCCCGTATATTATCAATTTAATTTTCTCTCCCTTTGCCAGTGAGACTCGGTTATCTCAGCATCCCTTCTCTCTCTGTCCTGATGTGCCTGGTTGGGGGTGACACAAAATAACCGTTCAAATGCTTTTGTGCGAAATCGTATCAACCCACTAGATGGCAAACAACTACTTGCAAAGCCCAAAGAAAGGGTTGCCTTGTATAAATAAAGCCACATCACATTCATCACCTAAACAACTAAGGGAATTAACTTTATGCTTCTAGTTAACCTCACAGAGTATAATGAGGCTTGTCCAATAACCACTGGCAAGATACATTATTAAAATCTCTTTCACACTGGATTGTGAGCTGCAACATGAGCTTTCACATAGCTCAGATCACAAGCTACAATGAACAGCAGCATATTTAGCATCACCTCCTTCTGTCAGGAGGGCCAAAGGAGTCTTCCTAGTAAATTTCCACTTTATCCAGTGACTTACTTTTGGCAATGTGATATGAAAACTCTAAGAGGCTGTGCTATTTTTCTAAGATGCCCCACTATGCCCACAAGGATAGAATTTCACACTTCACTGCAGTCAGTGGGAAATCTGCCACTGACTCAGAGCTCAGTAGCATTTTTACTTGGATGCTGTAGCAGAAATAATGTTCCTGAAAGAGGAGTAGAGATGAAGAGGCAAGGACCTGATGGACCTGATTATTTCTGCTTTGAATCATTCCCCGAGGAGGAAAAAATAGAATAAAAGACCTCTTGAGGTTAATTAGACACTTGAAAATGCTTTCAAGGCAGAAAAAGCTTGCAGAACCATGGAGAAATGTTTGAACAGCTCACAGGTAGTTACAGCACTTCCTATAGGTGGCCAGCTGATATGTTTAACTCACTCCCATCACTACTACCTTTCTGCTCTGTGTCTTCCTCTGCCAACTGCTAATTTAGTACTTGGATGCTAGCAGTAACAACGATTCGTTCAATATTAAAAGCAGTCTTTTGTTATTTATATGCAGAATGGCTCCTCAGGTTAACAGAGCTGTGGAAGTTCTTGCTGCAATAAACCATCCACAGAACAGGAGAGAGTGTGCAGCCCCTTGGATAACCCTCACAACCTTTTTGGAGAAGTTTTGGACAGCCCAAGAGCCTTTTCTGGTAACTGTTGTGTGCAGAGAGTGTTGCTGATGCTAACCCTGCCTTATACTCATTTTGCACTAATCCACACTTCAGTAAATACAAATATGTAAATAGATGAAGCGGTGAGAGATTTGTTAGATATTTACATGAGGTGAAGCATTTCTGTACTGATTGCATCCATGCAGGGGAAACACCTGGTGAAACTAGTGGCTGATTGCAGTATGATCTTTTCTACAGTGTGCAGCTGCTCCTGCAGTCTGTCAGATAATGTTTCAAGAGATGGCCAACCCCAACCCACCCAGTCACAGCCCAGGATGTGGTCCTGCAGCCTTGGTATGCTCACTGCTGCAGCACAGAGCTTCCCTCAGACTCACAAACATGCTCCACAGCCTCACTGTGCCTAAGGAGCCCAGCCAGGCTGGTGGAGACACCAGTTGGGCTGGGAGCATCACCCTGCAGAGCAAGGTGGCTGTCAGACTGAAGGGTCTCACTGTGACTGGACCAGGGCTGCTAACACAATTTGGAAAGGCAGAAAACAAGGCAAGGCTCCCGATGCTCTGAGCCTATAAAGCATGACCCTGTTAGGCAGCTCCTGGGTAAAGCTGTTCAATCTCTAAATAGATTTTAATAGGAAATGCTCTCTTGGGCTCAGCCTGCTAGTTAAACTGCTGCCTGTGTGGCCCAAGATGAGGACAGTATGTGTGACGCTGGGTTTGCAGGCTACAAATAAAGCAACTAGTAACAATAAAATCCGATACCGTACTTGAAGCAGCCCTTGGTGACTTGTATATGCCAACTCGCACTCCTTGGCTTCCCAGGGCTGCATGTGCATGACTCTGTTCCACATGGACATCCACACAGGACCCTTCTCTGTCCTTTAAAGCTGCAGACTCCTGATGCAACCCTTAAAAATAATATAGGCCTCTCCCTGTAGTGACAAATATCCTCCTGCATGAGCCAGAGCTAAATCTGTCTCTGATGTGTGCCTTTCAGGATACAGCCTGTTCTTTCCCATTCTATCAGGACTTGCTTCTGTTCACGCTCTGTGCTATGGCTCTGCTGTGACTTACTCCAGGTTAACACCTTGACCCTTGCTTCCTTGTTCACGCACCTATAGCTACCAGCCTGTTCAGCTATGATACATTTGTGAGAAACATGTCTGTGCCCAAGGAGGGTCAGCACTGGAGGACTACACAACAAGGACAAACTTGGGTGCTTTGCATAATGACACAGGGTGCAAAAGCCTCTCGCTGAAGCAAGGGGCTGTGCTGTGAGTTTGGGGAATCTGTCCTGTGCTCAATGTCATGCTCTCCCGTTTGCTATTTTCCCAGTTTTCTTACCCTTAGATAAAAATACTATCAGCCCATGGTAGCTTCCCCAGCATGGATCTGAGGCAGATGTTTGTATAGGCATGCATGCAGAGCTTATCAGCTCTTTAAAGAGCATGGGGACAACATGAAGCCTGGTTGGGCATATCTCCATGTTCCCAAAACTAGCTGGTGGTGTTACCGATCCAGGGACAAGCTGCCCCAAGGGATGGAGAGAGCAGAACTCACAGCATGTCTCTGTGGTGGCAGCTCTGTCTGAAACAGCTGACTGTAAGCTGCAGCACACCTCTGGATATGAAATAGCCTGTTTTTTCCTGCAATGTCCCTCCATAGTTTTGGGTATTACCCATGAGTGCTGAGTCAAACGCAATGTACAGCAGAGGCTGCCTGCTTCTCAGAACCACTTGGCAGCAAAAATATCAACATATCACTGTTGTACATTTTGGGTAATTATTGTTATCATTGCAAAGCAATTGTTATACATTTGCAGATCTGTCTGCCTGCCTTTTACATGTAACTCTAGCTGCTTGTGAACACACAAGGCCCATACCATAGATAAACATGACCTGTGGAAGACCTAAGCCTGCTAAACTTCTTGCACCTAGCTTCATAAGATGCTGAAGCACAGGGTTCTAGCCTTAAGGGTCAGCATCTCCGCATTTTGGGCCCTGGGACTTTCAGAGACACAGACAGGCACATGTTAAGACATAAAGCTGCCATGGTTTAAGTCATCCCTACCCAGTCACCTGCTGTTCCCATCCCTCTGACAGCATTTGGCACTCATTGTGTCAGGGCTGTTGGATCAAACATACACAATGTTTTCCACTTTGAGGTGCTATTGAACAGGCTAGGGTTTGTCTGCCTCTTCCTTATGAGAACAGCAATCTTGTCCCAGAGGGAGAAGGACTGGCCTGTCCTTGTGGTAACGGCACTGCTGCTACCAGCCCTGCCCTTTCTCAGGAGCTCCCTGCCATGGCTCAAAAGCCGGTGCATTAACTTCAAGTGTCAGTTGTAGCTGGACACGTATCTTTTCTGTTTTTCCAGCCGGTGTACTTAAGGCACATAACTTGTGTGCAGATGAAATGGGCTCTCATTAATCTACGTCTGAAAATATGTCTGACTTCTGCTGCCATATCACTGTCTGACCATGATACGGTCTGATAAATTCCACACAGTTTTTCTTTAATACCAGTGTGCCTCAAGGAGAAAAACAGGTTTGAACTAAAATTATGTTCAGCATGATGCTCAACTTGCAAACGTATCAAACCACCATTTGCAAATAGGTGAGCTGATGTACATCAGTCCATAGGAAAAGCTTACTGATTTTAATACATGGTGAGCATTCTTTATTTGCATATTTTGCAACTACCTTGTGCTTCTTTGATGAAAGGCTAAGCAATTAGTGTGTATTGTCACAGGAAAACTGGAGCCCTGAGTCCATAAATTCAAAAATGAGACACACAGGCTTCAATTGGCATCCAGATGCTGCAGAGTCTGCACTAGAGTCTTCTGCAAACTCTGTAAAACACTTCTACAGAAATGCAGCTCTACAGAGAAAGCAAAAGGCAACAAATATTGTAACTTGAGTACAAGGTTTGAAGAACACAACTATTCCAGTTCAGCAGCACATTTTTACATTCTAGATGACAGCATTCTTGGGTTTGCTTTCACACAGGAACAGTGTTTTAACCTTTTCTTGATAAAGGCTTTAAGTCAGTCACCAGCTGCAGTGTCAGTGGAATAAACAAGTAATGAGGAACACCAGGAGGAATGCCACTGAAACCGACAGTGAGAGACTTAGGAAAAAGAATTAGTTAACATGAAACAGAGAAAAGCTTCTATAAAAGGCTGTATTCACAATTACGCTTCTGGTTTCACACCAAGTTATTCATAGTACAAACTGCAGGATGTAACTCACGCTACTGAATTCCTCTTTCCTCTTGCAAAATCAGTGAGTAAGAGTTTAAAGAAACCACCCTCTGGGAACGATTTCGAATAATCTTTGTTGTTCCTCTGAGCTGTTAATTTAGAGTCCAAAATTGGAGCCTCTATAAATCTTTTATAGAGGTACCTAACCAATTCCCCTTCAAGTCATAATTCACAGAGTGAAACACTGTTTCTCAAGCCTGAGAAATTCCCCTGCCAAGTCTTTTGGTGCCAAACTCCTTTATATCAATGCAAACCCAGTATTTAACCCATACTGGAAGTGTACTTACAATCAGAAATACGTATAGAGCTGATCACACCTATTTTTATCACTGAGATGGCAATAATTCTAGATTCTTGGTTTATTTATCAGATTTGGCTTGAAGAATTGAGTTAATCTCCTAAATGATTTCATTAAACCAAAAATAAAATTAACCGACTTTCTAAAATCTCCCAGATAAAAAAATTAGTTGAAAGCAATGAGTAAATCAATCTAACCATAGTCTCTCTTCTCTTAATCTGGTCTACTTGATATGACAGCACAAACTTTCAGCTATCAGCTCATGTCAAAATATTTTACTGCCTAACTTTCTATCACATTGTTTTCTTACATACTGACATCTGTCGTTTAATAGGCTTCACTTTCATCACAGATACTTATTTTTCCAAACAAATCCTCTCTATTCTGTTAAGGTAATTGCATATTACAATGTGCAGTTCTTTCCTAAGAACCTGTTCTTTCATTATCTTTTGTGAAACATTTGCAGACAAACCTGTGAAGTCCTCAGGGGATTTTAGGCACTGAGGTGGTCCAGTTGCCCACTGGAGAGGAGTTTTAGGATATCCTAAAATTCCCTTCCCATGAGACTCACTTGGAAGCTGGTGCTGCCTTCTTCCCAGCTCAGCCATCCTCTGCCAATGTAGTTCATTGCTCAGCTTTGGACTTTGTAACAATAATTGGAAGCATGGAAGAACACAGTAGCCTTGACACACAATGCTGCAGAAACATGCAAAGGTATGGCTGCAGGATGGACACCACAGATTCCAAATACATGATAAGCTGCTGTATCCCAGTGCCAAGCGCATTTATTTGCTTGGGCGAGCTGGGGAAACTGTTCCCTCCCAGAGGGCCAGCCATGGGACTCCTGCTCTAACAGTGCCTTTTGGCAGCCCTGTGCTGCTTGGTGTGGGAACATCAGCAACCGTAGCTGCTGCGGAAGATGAAGAAGAATGATTAGGGAAGGCTGGAGGCAACATGGCATTGCTGCCAAATCTGCATGGACACCAAAACTGCAAATGTTGTATGTGACTGTTTATGTGAACTGTTCATGTGAACATGACACCAAACACACATATTTTAGTATCCATTTTAATGCCAGTAGTTATCTGCATACAACTGATTGAAAGAAAGCGATTCTATGAACTGTACAGTTCCAGGGCAAAGGGTGCAAGACAACACATTCATATTCATGACTCAACCAACAGTCATTGATTGCCACTGTTTTCTATCAGCGTACTGCTTCCTGGCAACAAATCTCAAACTTACTCTGCTGCTTGGTTGACACGTCAAAGTTGTCTATGGTGCACATCTGGGTGGACTTCTACAGCACAGGGACCACTGATGTGGGTACCACCTCCTGTGGATTGTGCTGTAAAATAAAGCATTAACATAACTCTGGGTCTGCCAGCTTGGTGATATCAGGTACCAGCTCACTGGCTACAGCAGTCTGTTCGCACTCTTTATTTTTAAACACATTACAGCAAAACTTTCTGACATACATAAGACTTCTAATTGTGTAACAGCTATGGGACAACACACTGCTCAGCTTCAGTGAACTCAAAAATTCATGCACAGAAACCATCAAGAATTGTTAACAATGGTAGGGACAGGTTGAGCCACTGAAGGAAAGCAAATGCATTTCAGGTTTTTAAAACGTTGAAGTGTAACCTAGAAAACTGGAGCAAATTAAAATTAATGCATGATGGGGGTGTGCATGGGAAAAAAAAAAGGTAGACAAATTCCATTGTGATGAGTGACACCTGCTGCTTGCATGACTCTTGTTTTTCCTCCTTTCCAGCCCATTTGGCACAAACTGCTATGAAAATGGAAAGCATTGTTTGCCTTTTGCAAGTACCAAGGAACCTGGCATTTTCATCTTCAGAATAATTTGAGGATTAGAGAACTGAGTCAACCACAGCAATTTTTTCCCAGCTCCCCTTTTTATTACTGTTTCTTTAATCTTCAGTATGCTCAGTGGACTGCAAATTGGTTTTGCCATGGCAGGTATGCTTAGTGCTAGCCTTGTGGGTTCATTGGACTCTTCTTAGCTGTGTTAATAAAACAGATGACTGTCAGAGGTTTCTAAAAGGAAAGTGATGTTCTAGGTTGGTGGTGCGATTTTTTTTTAATCTATATAAAATTGTTTTTAAAACCTCAGTGACCACAGTACGTGGCTGCAGGGAGGGAGCTTGTGAAAGGACCAGCAAAACAGAATGAGTACACTAAACCTTGCAACTAAAATCCATGCTGAGTCATAAACCTGCAAGTACAGCACCTCCCAGTTAAATGCTCCATTTCTATAAAAAGCACTATTTCAGTGGTGGTTACAGACTGGCTCTCAAACCCCAATCAAAAATAGAAAGGAAAGCTAAAAAGCAAACACTGTGTACTGGGACCTAATGATCTTTCTAAAAGACTTTCTTGTAAAACTAGTAAAGTTTGACTTATCATTGTAACCATGACCCAAAATCAGGATCAGCTACTGTGCATCCCACACTGAGGAAGAGCAGGGCATGGGCACCTCAGCCTCCTTCAGCAAGGCCATTTCTCTGGAAGCCTGGCAGACTATGTTTCTGCACCCATTTTTCTTATCCCTGATCGAAAATCTTGGATTTGTATCTCTCAAAATGCTCAAAATTCTCAAGCTCTTTTATGACAACCATGGCAGCAGTAAACTACTCTGCTTTGCTTAATTATTATACTGCAGCCTGGCCTGGTTCCATGGGGTTAGGCAACCTCCTGGCCAGATAAAACCATGAGGTCCGTGCCTGAACAAATGGAAGGAATCATCTTTCCCCTGCCCGCCACAGCGCTGCAACCTTACCCTCCCTGTGGAGCTCCCGGCTTGTCCCACAAGGTCAGGACTCCACCAATAAGCCTATCTGACTGGCAGGTGTCCCATGGGCATGTATGAAATTATCACAGGTGGCTAGTAGTGAACGTGTCCCCTTGAGCAGATCCTGCATGCCCTAGGCTTTTCTCTTTGAGGTATCTCCCTCTGCAGCTGTCCTGACCTGCAGTCCCACAGTTTGGTGAGTTGCTGTGGGATTACGGGTAAAGCCAGTCAGTTATACGGCAGGCTGGCTCTTGGGACTGGGGTTACAACACACTGCTGCGAGTGTGCAGGCCACCGGGCACTTCCAAGCTGATAGGGCAGGAGTATAAACCAGGCAGAGGAAGAGAGCGCCGAAGAACCTACGAGGAAACCTGATCCCTCTTCCGGCCGAGGCCTGCGCTGGCTGGCGCAGCCCTTCGCTAGCCAGGGGACAACCGAGGACACAGCTTCCAACTCACACACACAACATGGCGAAAATGAGCCGCGCGGAGGTCTGCCACTCAGACCCAGCCAGCCAATCAGATTCCGAAGCTGCCCGCCGGGGCGGGATTTACCTCCCAGTTGGCGAGCAGTTACAGCCGCCGGAAGTTAGTCCCGGTAGCGGAGGGATATGGCTGGCGGTGCGTAGTGCTGCCCTTCCGAGAAGTGACGCAAGTGCCCACGATTCCTGGTCGCCGCCGCCCGTTGTGACCGCCACACC
>WYDI02025295.1:14975-62187 GCA_009867235.2 Psittacus erithacus | reverse complement strand
CGTAGTGCTGCCCTTCCGAGAAGTGACGCAAGTGCCCACGATTCCTGGTCGCCGCCGCCCGTTGTGACCGCCACACCCGGGCGCGCCGCACTCGGCGGTGTCTCTTGGGCCTCAGTGAACGGCAGTTTGCTAGCGTGCGGCGGGAGGAGGCAGCAGCAGGTGCCGCGCTGGGCCCCTCCGCCGTGCCTGCTGAATGGCGGCTGCCCCCTTTTTACCAAGCGGCGAGGCCGCCTTGTCGTTCTCCTCAGAGCGGGGTGGTTACTCTAGTGCTGTGCTCTCCCCAGGGTGCCGGCCCGCAGAGGGAGCGTTTCCAGGCTGTCAAGAGGGGCAGCCGGTGCCTGAGAGAGAACAGGCTAGCTGCCCCTGTCAGAATAGTCGTTAGCTTTACTTCCAAATAAGAACCCGGGAGTTGGGGGGCAGGTAGTTGGGCACTATGAGATTCTGGTGCTGTATTTATGCAGTTTGCAGGACTGGTACCCAATGTTCTGTCAGAATAATCCTTTCCAGGCGGCATGTAAGATCGCAGTGGAAATACTACAGTAAACCTGTCCCAGCCCACTGAAAGAGGAGTCTTCCACTCAAACATTCTTACTGGAAATAAGCCTTGTACGTGTCACACCTGTCACCAGAAATCAGTGGAGCTACTGTGCAGCCTTACATGATGTAACTCGAACATGCTAGTTTGTAAAAATAATGCATTTCTAATAAGCAAAACTCAGTATACCAAGTATCGCTCACAGCCCAAGGAGTCCCTGATCCTGTGTGTTATAGAGTGCGCAGCAAATAAGGGAAAAGCCACCAGAATCGGCTCGGCCAGCGGTCACCTTGGACAGTGTGTTCTGCGGGGCTGGGGACCCAAACATCCTCAGGTGCCATGAGACAAACACGGGGTGATGCAGTGGATGAGGAGGGTGATTGTTCAGTGTGGGGCTTATCCCCAGCATTTTAACATCTGTTCTTGTACAATGATTTTAACCCGCAGTAGCTGTTCTAACCTTTTTCTAATAAATAGAGTAACTTTGCTGGCGTACTTCCTGTCCGGGAACAAACAGCCCACCCTCCGTCAGTATTGTGCCACAGCCATCCTGTTTTTTTTCTTACTCAATTTTACAGAATTCCACCCCCCGCTGCAAGCGCCAGAGGCCATACTGCAGCTCCAGGACATGAGCCAGGGACCCAGAGCTGTCTTTAAAACGCAGCTTAACCAGGCCAATTTCCTTTGCTTCTGATGCCATGAAGCGTGCACTGCAGCTACTTTACACTGTCGAAACCCTTCCGCAGTGGGAAATGCTGTTTAACACAAAATTAATAAACTACACCAGCCGGCCGTTCCATCCCCAGCGCAGTCATACCCGGGGCTGCCGCTTCCTCCCCACGGAGGGCGTACAGGCCCATGCGCGGCCTCACGTCTGCCTCGCAAGCCAAAGGAGATCTGCAGGCGCAGGACTCTTTCTCCGTGCCGGTGCCCCCCTCACCCCGGGAGAGCCGGGCCGCGCTCTCCCCGCTCCGCGGCCGACGATCGGAGCGATAGGGACGGGGCGACGCGGACAGGCTCGGGGGGGGGGGACGGAGAGGGGAAAGGGGGCAGCAGCGTGCGCCGGAGCGGGGCGGGGCCGGCGGACTTTTTTGGCCGTCGTACCGCGCGCAGGCGTCATTGTGCGGTGCGTCACAGCGCCGAGCCGCGGTAGTCTGTGCGTGGCCGGCTCTGGGTGCGGACACCCTCCGCCATCATGGCCTCCACCGCCGCACACCCGGGCCCCCCTGCCGCCGCTGCAACAGCTGCCGCCCCGCCGGCTCCCACGGCCCCTGGTATCCTTATCGGTGACCGGCTCTACTCGGAGGTGTCGCTCACCATCGACCACTCGCTCATCCCCGAGGAGCGCCTCTCGCCCACTCCCTCGATGCAGGACGGCCTAGACTTGCAGTGCGAGACCGACCTGCGCATCCTGGGCTGCGAGCTCATCCAGGCGGCTGGCATCCTTCTCCGCCTGCCGCAGGTAGGTGTGCGCCCCGCTGCTTTCCCGGGGCGGGAGGGAGCAAGGGCCGGCGCCGCCATTGCGGCGCGGCGGGAAGGGCGTGTGTGGCGGCTGCGCGGGGGGGTGGTGGCGCCAGCTGGTGCCTGACACAAAATGGCGGCGGCGGTTGGGCCCGTTGACTGACTCCTGCCCCTTCTTACTTCACCCTTTTGCGTTCATAGGTGGCGATGGCGACGGGGCAGGTGCTGTTTCATCGGTTCTTTTATTCGAAGTCGTTCGTCAAGCACAGCTTCGAGGTGAGCGCGGCGCAGACTAGCGGGGAGGGAGCGGGAAGGGAGGAGGGAAAAAGGAGGGGAGGAAGAGAGGAGGAGAGTCCTGGGCCCTGTGCTAAGAGACTAGAGGATTTGGCCAGCCACACGCCAAACAGGCTACTCTCTTCGAGTTTTCAGGCCACGGTTTTTCTTTTTGAAGTTGTGCAATTCTGCTATTACTGGAATTAAACATAATTTTCTCATGAAAATTGACTTTTTTTTCAGATTGTTGCCATGGCCTGCATCAATCTTGCATCCAAGATAGAAGAGGCACCTCGTCGTATAAGGGACGTGATCAATGTGTTCCATCATTTACGTCAGTTAAGAGCAAAAAGGTAAGATTAGCTTCGTTATGAATATAAGCATCTGTTGTCACTAATGTATGCTGCAGTTTTCAATTCACAGTGTTTTTCCAGGCTAAGTTCAACGACCTAAAACTGAGAAGGGAGTACTCATTGGCTTCTGTGTAGGCAGTACAGTTCAGTGCTGATGTTTTCAACCGTTAGTGTTGTTTACTAGGTAGATCCGTTTTCATTACTTACACAGCTGCAAGGCATGAGCATCACTTCTAGTTCTAGGTCCATGGTTGTAGTTTTAGGTCCATTGCTAATTGGTTTTTGATGCCTTGTAGTCTTAGGTATGAGTAACCAGGTAGTGGGTTGCTGTATGTTTTCTCGACTTAGTTGTGTTCAGTAGTCTTAATGTTTTTGTCTTGTTAGTATGTAGCCATCCAGATGTTGTCACGGTGCCAATAATGTATGAGTTAATGAAAGAGGAAAGCTTAGCTTTTCCCAGTAACGATAGTATTACTTACTAGAAAAAGAATTTTTGGAAAGTATTTGGAAAAAAAAAAGGAAGGTATAGTTTGGCCTACAGTGTTTGCAGCTTTAGTGCCACCACTTCAACAATTGATGTGTAATTGAGTCTCAGAAGCTGAAGGCATCTTTGAGTGCAACAAGTGGGATTGTGGGTTTTTTATGGTACTGAGTGCTTGTGTCAGCAGAGTGTAAGCTTACCTGATCTGTGTGCAGATCTGGATAATTGCTGAATTGTTAGAGCTGGTCTCAGTTGTGAGTGCCTGATGCTGCTTTTTTTGTGTGTAAAGCGACATATGTTTTCATGTGTGAAGCAAGTTAACGTGGCATATTGGAAGGAACAAGGAATGGTTAAGGCAGAGTTTCTAAATTGCTATTAAAGCTGTCATGCAGCAGTATTAGAGTCTGTGACTGGAAACATCAGCTGTGATGAAGTAGCTTTCCTTTTCATGGTTGGTTGCTTAAAGCTTAAGGTAATCTATGGTTACACAAAGGATTTTGTCTTTAGCTATATTGTTAAATTCACTTTAATTTTTCTGCTCTGAATCACCAGGCTACAGCAGGTATTTAAACTTTAGTGTTGGGTAACCATTTCTGAGGAGCAGAGTAGAAATCTGTTAGGGAAGTCAGCTTTTTCTTGGTGTCTTTATCCTGGTTATGCTTCTGTTGAATCTAAAACTTTTGCCTTGTGCTTGTTTTCCTAGTTAGTTTTAGATTAAAACAAGAATGGTTTGGTGTTACACTTTGGCACTTAGCTTTGTTCTCTTTTTATTTAAAGTTGTTATCCCTGATGGCCCTGTGAGAATTGTGTGAAGTTATGCTGAATGTGAATTTGGTGGTATTGTTTGTTACTGCAGTTATAAGAGAGTCTGGTTATTATTGAATTATTGAAGCTGGTTCAATGGTTTGTAATGTTTTGGCCTTGATCCAGACAGTTAAGGTTAATTAATCATATGCAGTGCTTTTCTTTGCAGTGAGAATACCAATTAGTTGTTTCTTGGTGGTGTGTGAAGGATCAGTGGAACTGAACTTAACCTGTGAACTTGAATCTTTCCAGCTAGCCTGTTCCAAATCAGAATGTCACTTGTGCATGTTACATGGTGTCTAAAATGCATCATGTCAAGAGAAATCGTGCACTTCTACCCATTATTTTCTGGAGAAATGGGTATTGCTCTGAGATTCTGAGTGAATCTGCATGAAATTGATC
Organism: Psittacus erithacus; assembly: GCA_009867235.2. NCBI lineage: Eukaryota > Metazoa > Chordata > Aves > Psittaciformes > Psittacidae > Psittacus > Psittacus erithacus. The sequence continues at coordinate 57,878 of WYDI02025295.1, read as the reverse complement.
TTAAAAATGTTAAAGTCTGACATTCAGACTTGCTTTTTCTTTTAAACAGGATGTAAACATTTTTCTGTGCTTTTTGCAAGATTACAGTTACATAATTTGTACACGTTATTAACTTCAACTCTTTTTTCCCTTGCAACCGACTATACAGCGACCAGCTACATTTACCAAAGCCTGGGTGATGTGGAGTGGTACATAAAGATGAAGCTGTCGTCATGGCAACAGTGAGTGAAGTATCGAAAATCCCCAAGGAGAAGCCAGTGCTCTGAGAATAGGTCACTGGAATCGGGGAACTAACAGGTTGGCCGCTGGTGAACCATTTGGAAGAACTCCTGTATCTTGTTATAAGCTTTTTTCTTTGCTGTCCAGGTTTTTAGAATACTAGCTTAATTTTATTTTTTTTTTATCTGTAGCTAACACTTAGGCAATAGCTAGTTTCTCACACACAACCCAGAACTGAAACCATCAGTTAGGCTGCTATACTTTTCACTTCTAGTCTAGCTTCTCTGTTAACTGAAGCTCTTAACCTGCACATGAAGCTTGAGTAGTTTGAGTAGGCTTGCTTTTTCTCTTACACAGTTTTGGATTCTCAGTTCTACTTTCTGGCTCTGTATAATTGCAGTTTGAATTCATGCCTTCACATGGATATGGAAGACTTGAATTTGTAAAGCCATTTTTATATAAATTACTATGTAAGCAGTCCCTTACATGTATGTGTTTGCAGAACTGGGAATGGCATTGGAATTATCTTTTTGTAAGACCTGTAGTGAACTGAGTTACTGCTAGGTGGTATTTCAAATGCTGAGAAGTAAGAAAAAGCTTAAAAAGTGTTTTGGACAAGCATATTTCCTTTTGGATCTTTCACGAGCATATGTCATGTAGTATTGCATGTAAAAATATTTGTGTGCATGGAGAAAAGCTCGTATTATGAAAATCCTGCTTTTTAAACAATTGTGCCCTGAAACATCTGTGTTCTGAATGAAGTGCAACTGTTGTTTAACATGTAGAATGTAGTTTGAAGTTGATTTCATTTACCTTAAATGTGCCTTGAAGCTGTAGAAAGTCCCTGTGAGACTGGAACCAAATATGACTCCTGTCATTGTGTAATCTCACAAATGTTGGTTTGAGATGCTCAGTCAGCTGTTCTTCTGTTGCAGGAAACAGGTTTGTGCAGTTGGAGTGGAAGTAGCCTGTGTTAATCATACACACTACTTGATGTTCTTCAAATTGTTCTATAAATCTGCAGTGCTTGTATTTATAATGTTGGAGACAAATATAGAACTTGGTTTCTTCTCTTTTGCTGGCATAAGAGAGATCTGGTCTTTGAAATGAGATGCTGCTGTTGCACTGTACTTGTCAGAAGTACTCTGTTATGAACAAAACTACGTGCAAGGCACATTTCCTCTAAAGCATTAGAGATTTCAAAGACACCAAATCTTAATATTGCATCAGATGAAGCTGTAGCCATGTCAAACTTGGGTCTCCTTTGTCAGGGTGTATGTAATTGGTTTATTGTTGCTAACACATTATAATGTGTGTTAATCTTTTGAGTTGTTACACAATCTCCAAATCCCAATGAAGTTTGCGACTTCAGATGTTTGACTGGCTCTGTGAGCTCTCTGTTCGAAAGTTTTGCCTGGAGCTTTAGTGCTGATCTGTAAGAACAGATTCAAAGCAAGTATATAATACTACTTGCCTGCAAAGGGCTTGAAGCTTGTATCTTACATAAGCTCAAAAATTTTTTTTCTCTGCTTTGTTACTTAGACCTAATACGATTGCTACTTGGACTGAGAACAAAGTGCAGCAAATGCAGTAGCAAAGTTCCTTTCTTTCTTCAATAGAAAGTTAAGTTTTCCAAAGGGAAAGCTCTGAAGCTTCCAACTTCTAAGTGACTGTGTGTACTAACACTTCGGGAGTTTATGGCAAAAGTACTCAATTGGTAAATCTTAATACAGTGGGGAGCCTGATTTTGCTGGTAATAAGGAGCAAAATAAAGTCTTCTGCAGATTTTTGGTTTTGTATAAGTTGATAAAAAGCTGCATTGTTTGAAATACTGTTTGGATAAACTAGTGATTTTCATGGCTTCCTTACATCTGTAGATAGTTAGAACTTGTGTGTCATAAGTGACCAGCTAACATGGGACAACAGAGTAAAGCACAATTTTGAGTGTCATAATTCTAAGTTTCTTACTGCTTTGCTGTTGAACATGTCCAACCAAAGTTATGAACCCTTTGTGCAGTAAGGCTCAGTCTGTCCTATTGTCCTTCAAGCTACCTGACTGTGTTTTCATAACACTGATTTTCTTACATAGATTTCAGAGAATGCAAAGACAAATGGAAGATACACTCTGGCAGGTTATTGGATGATCCTGTGCAGTCATGTTGTCCCAACGGTGTTGGTTTTTGGGTTTTGGTTTGTTGGGGGGTTTTTTTAAGACTGGAAGCCATAGCTGCCCTGCCTGTTTCATCCAAGATCTGTTGCCTCTGGTGAAGTGTTACGTTAGCAAAATAAGCTGAGCCTGGACGCATAAACTTGCTCTGGATGATCCCTTGCAGATCCTATTAATGCCAGTGATCTCTTGATAAAATTGTTTAGAACAACATTGGAAGAAATGTTACTATAAAAACCAGTTAGTTGAAATCAATTGGAAGTGAATCAGAAGAACTTCAGCTTGGTTCTTCTAGTCTCCCACTCCAGAGCGTTGTGTTCAGGCAGCACTGGTAGTGCTGGAGTGATCTGGTAAAATTAAAGCTTGGTGGAGAGGCTACCATAAAGAAGCTTTAAAGGTTACTCGTTGTCAGTTCATGGAAAAGATCTGCAGAAGCAAACAAACAAAAAACCTTACATTCTGAGTGGGTTATATTTAGAGTACCTGAAATCACAAACTTTGCAAACTTGGCCTGATGAGCGAGAGTAACAGTTAACCAAAGAAGTTACTTTCATGTAATTTAGAAAAATACTTTGGGTTGGATTTTTTTTGTTTGCTTTTTTTAGGAAGCGGAAGCAGCGAGGCTTGTACTTGAATGGTAGGTTCTTCCTGGCACCAAGAAAATTCAGTAGTTCACATCAGACCTCTTGGGAGCTGCTTCTCAGCCCCTTCGGAGGGGTAGAGGGAGCTCACATTTCAAGTGCATGGCTGTACAACATGATGCTTTTATTAGTCAAGTGTCTAGCTTATTACCCTTTGGCCAGAGCATCCTTCCAGGTGACTGCAGGAGTCAGCATGAATTGTGGATTATTGAAGCTGGGAAGCTGTCCAGCTAGGCTTGTAATAAAATTGACCCTTTCTTCCTGGGGTGGAAACCTAGGGGCTTTGAGTGGGCTTTTTTATACTATGTGTGACTGACTTAGCAGGGGGGAGAAGCCTGATCTAGTTGTGTAACTCTACGGTTGATTCAAAAAAGAGAAGTTAGTAGTGAAACATTGTGTCTGATGAAACAGACAAAAATCCACTTTGGGTTTGTGGGTTTTTTTTGTTTTTGTTTTTGTTTTTTTTTTTTGAATCTGCTTTGAATTTTTTTCTTTTTTCAAAGGTAATGTAAAATAAATTTGTCACCAGTGCTTGGGGTGTGCTAGGTTTATCATGTAAACAAACTGGCTTATTAGTGTGTAACTAGTCACAGAAACATTCTTCTGCATTGGAAAATGTGTGGAATGTGAGGCATATTACAAGTAGGGGGAAAAGCCGGTCTGTCTCTAGGAGGAAGTGGATTAAAATGCACAATGTGGACCATTGACAGGTCAAGTCTAAGCATGGACAAAGAAAAGAATGCAGAATGGAGCGTGACACTTCTGTGTAAAGCCATACAATGGTTAAAATTGAAAAAAAAAAAAAAAAAAGCTTTGGAGAGTTCAGGTGTTGCATCTGGAAGGAACTGGGATTTAATAGTGCTACACTTCGAAATCTTTGTGAAATGAGCTCTTGGTTTGTAAACGCAACTAGCACAAGTAACGTATCTACTGGTTAGTGGGTGCAGCATTCACAGCCACAGGCAGATCTGCCACCATTTCAGAGATTAAATTCCTTTCTTTACTAGGCTTCTTGCAGATCACAGAAGCAGGCTGTCTTCTCAGGAGATAGGAATAATCATGTCTTCCAGTGTGTAGGGAACTGCAGTTTATAAGGCACAAGCTTGCTACTTTTAATATCAGTAAAACAACCCAACTCGTTCTAGCTTATTTTTGCTTCGAAGTCCTACCTAGCAAAGGTAGCTGTATCACGCTCCTTTTTCATGTCTGTCATGAAGTACAAAGGCTCTTTGAGGTCTTCACTGTAAAGCTGACTTTGTTCCAACAGCTGGACCAGAATAGTTGGCATACACAGTAGCCAAAGGTTATCTTTTTTATTCTTTTTTTTTTATTTTGGCCATCTAATCTGTAGGTACTCAAAAGCAGGATCTAAAACTAGTTTATCTAAACTTGGACAGCACAAGATTAATGCTTAAACTTGCTTGCAGGAGTTGAAAACAAGTCTCTGTTGCCATTAGTTGGTTGGAAGGGAAAACAGAGATGACACTGGTTTTGGATATGCAAAACAGTTTTGATTTTATTTCTTGCAAACTATAGGACTCCAAGCCCCCTGATACTTGATCAGAACTACATAAACACCAAAAATCAAGTAATCAAAGCAGAAAGAAGGGTACTGAAGGAGTTGGGATTTTGTGTTCATGTCAAGCATCCACATAAGGTGAGTTCTCAAAAATAATAATTGTAAATACTGTTCTACTTTGATGGTCTCATTGTGAGCTGTGGGGCAAGAAATGCAGGTGTAAAAAATAACTTGATTTCTTCTGTTTATTGCTTAGTAGTTACGTTGAATGCTTTTGCCAGAGTGCTTGGACAAATAGTCATTGGCTTTGGTAGAAATTGTTTCCTTGGGAAATGTTGAAGGTAGCTGGTTTTGAAAATCATAGAAAAGTAATAAGATTAAGAATTGCCTGAACAGGATTGGCTGACATGTGAGATTATAGAGTGTACTTGGAAAAGGAGGAGATACTGTTATTTTGGAAAACTGTTTGATTATACTGTTGCTTTATATACTAAAACTGAATTTTGGGTTGTTTTTTTTCTTCCTCTTATTTCTCAGATCATTGTTATGTATTTACAAGTCTTAGAATGTGAGCGTAACCAAACCCTGGTACAGACAGCCTGGTAAGTTACTTTCCATTCTTTTCCCAGCCAGGAAAATAGTAGCAGAAATAACAAGCCTGATGATCCATATGCAAAGCAATGATATGTAAGTTATTACACAAATCTGTGCTTTTAAAATATTTTATTGCTTGTTTCTGCTTACTATTTTCATGGCTTGATTCCAGCATCATAATGGAGAACTCAATTTAACTTTGTTCTTTTTTCTACTCTTTAATTAAAGGGTAGTCCATGATGGTAAGTCATAGAGCTCTGTCCTCTGCACCTCAGCCCATGACCTGGGGATGGCCTGTTTGGCTGCCCTTCTCTCCAGCCAACCCAGTGCAAGCTCTCATCCGAGATTCACTGAAGTGGTCCATATCCATCGGGCAGCATCTTCTAGTTCTGTCTGGGTGTCAAAAGGATTTGTATATTTGTTTTTAGAAGTAACTGTTAAAAATGTTTCTGAATGTATTTATTGCCTAGCTACTGTATGCTGTAGTGTATTTAAAGGACACATCAGGTAGAATTCTGCCAGTGTTTGTTTAGTTGATCTAGCATTTGGCTAAACTTGAGTTAAAAAAGAAAATTGCAGTGCATGCAGCATGTTCACTTAGAAGCCATACTGGGCATGGTTTTCTGTAGAGTCAATACTTACTGACTACTGTTCTTTTCTTTCCTGTAGCTCAATTTAGAAACCGATGGAGGTCTTTGCTGTTTAAATGTCTCTCTTGGCATGTGTTGCTTGGTAGTGCCACCATGGTGAAAGAACAGTAGCTTAGTGAAGTGGGAAACCCATTACTAACTTGCAGGCTTTTTTTCCAACACTCAGGGAGCAAATTGGATGCTTCTCTCTGGATGAAGTTAATGTGACTTGAGGCATACGTAGGATTGAAATGCAATGTTTTATGAACTTTATAGGTTGCATCTAGCCTTTGGAAAATGGTAGGTTAAAAATATGCCATGCTTTCGTGCTTGCATTTGAATTTTTAACATGCTGATTTTTAAATACAAAAACATTGGTGTTCAAAGCAAACAGCTGGACAGATGAAAAGTACTTTATTAGATTAAGTCGGTAGACACTTCACAGTGTAACCTACCTAGGAAATAGCTGTGACATACTGTTACGTGCATTGGGGCTTCAAAACAATGGCAGTGGTGCACAGTTTATTACAGAAGTAACAAATGTGAGCACTGACTACAATAATTCAAAGGAAACTAATAACAGAAAAAATAATAAAGTCAATTGAGTCTCCAGTATTGATATCCTTGTTATCATCTAAATAAAAAGATACAAACTGGAGATCCAACCTTTCATAATTACTTTGTTTTGTTTTGTTGTAGGAATTACATGAATGACAGCCTTCGAACAAATGTGTTTGTTCGCTTTCAGCCAGAGACTATAGCATGTGCTTGTATTTATCTTGCTGCTAGAGCTCTGCAGGTGAGTCTTCACCTGTCTTTAGTTAGCATTGCCTTTGATTGCAAGGAATTTGGTTTCAAGAAAATTAATGAAAATACTGAAAACAAAAGCCTGGTCTGTAATCTCTATTAAGTTTTTGGTTGTGTTATTTTCAGATTCCACTACCTACCCGTCCTCACTGGTTCTTGCTCTTTGGCACCACAGAAGAGGAGATTCAGGAGATATGTTTAACAACTCTTAAGCTCTATACCAGAAAGAAGGTAACTTTGAGATGTTTGGTTTTCCTGTTGGATAATCAGTGCAGCTTGGGCTGTCTCATGGCTGTCAAAGCATGTTGGAAAGGCTGCTCCTGTAAGGGGAGTATGAGAACAAATTGTGCTAGTCACATTACTGGGCGTATGATTAAAAGATAATTGAGTATTTTTCACAAATGAGATGGAAATATGAATTGCATTAGTTCAGCTTCTTACCACATTGTTACTTCAACAGCCCAATTATGAATTTCTGGATAAAGAAGTAGAAAAGAGAAAAATGGCACTACAGGAAGCTAAACTAAAGGCAAAAGGTTTAAATCCAGATGGAACTCCAGCACTCTCAACACTGGGTGGCTTTTCTCCTGCATCAAAACCATGTAAGTATATTTTTTAACAGAAACTTGCATAATACTATTTGGTAGGTCTTCTAAATACGCATCACAGGGTGTTGGGGGAAGAGGGAGAGGAAGGCTTGCTTCATGAGCTGTCAAACAGTTACGGTGTTCTCGCAGAACAAATTATAAAACAGTTTCAGTACCTTGAAATGGCAGTTATTGGAGGGGAAAGAGATGTTATACTCCATTCTTCCATGGATGGGAGAGGGATATATTAATAAGCACCTTTAAGATAATTATGAAAATGTCCAGACCCAGGAGTCTACTGTACATTACTGTGTTGTGAAGAGACCTTCTGGATTTAATCTGTGAGGAGGGGTATCACAATAGTCTTTCTGGTTCCTTTTGCAGCATCTGTCTCTGAAAATTGCTTTGTCTGCCTTTTTTAATGTACTTGTCAAGTGTTTAAGTGCAGTGAAGGAAGACAGCTTGTGGTCAGGAAATGGAGAAGGGAAAGTCATGGTGCCATGCTGGCATTAGGGGGAACACGTTGATGTAATGTGTATCTTGACCCAGTCAATAAATCTGAGCTCTATTGATAAAGAACAGTTAGTTTTGTTCTTGGTGCTTTTACCTCTTAAAATCCTATTGCTCTGTAAACTACCTATGGAATTTGAAGGCCACTGTGAGCACTGGTCCAGTGATGGTGTGTAGAGTAGAAGGCACAGGCTCTTGTTTGTTTACATGGCCTTTTCAGGAACTTATTCTGAATGTGTTCTGATAAAGTAGTATTTGTAGCAGTTACTTCTCCTTAAGAACAGTACACCTGAGTTTCCAGAGATCTTTAAGCTGGGAAGTGTAGACTTCTCACTAGACAGTGAGAGCTTCTTATTTCTGTGAAATGGGAGCCTAGGTTACGAAAGGTGGAATGAAAGCAGGACCTGTGGTGGGGTTCTAGGAGGCTTCTTGCTAGCTGACAAAATGAGGAAAAGCTGGCAGAATTCTGCCTTTCTGTAGTTCTGCATTAAACCTCCGATCCCTACTGAGTGAGGAAGCTGTGGTTTAAGTCCTGATGCTGCACCTCTGCCTTAACTGTCAGCAAGTATCAGTCTTGCATTACATTCTTCCATTACAAGGTCAGTCCATCTCTGAGCTTTATCAGCTGTCTGTAGAGACAGATTTACTTCTAAACCAGATAAGCTGTTTGTTTATTATATTTGTTTGAGTATTATAAAAATGAAATCTGTAGTTTTGCTGTTCAGTCTAAATTCTTCCTATAGTATTGGGAATTAAGTGTCAAGACAACAACTTCTGTATCTGTGGGCTGTAAGGACAGCTCTTCCTTTGTACTACTCAGGCCCTGGTGGGTGAAATCTCAGATGAGCCTGGCTGCTTGGCTTGAAGGTCACGGTGTTCCTCCTCCCCCCACCCTCTGGCAGTTGGCTTTAAATTATGCTTCTCCCCTCAAGTGCTGCATTCCAGTGTTCTCTTCTATGAGTGTGCTACTCAAATGGAAAAATGAAGTGAAATAGTAGCTGTTGCATTCATATTTATATTTTGTGCAAATATTGGTAAAGCTGTATAAAGGATGCTATTTGTTTATGACAAAGTCTGTGAAAAAAATACCTAATCTTGAACTTAAATTTCTTAGCTTCCCCGAGAGAAGAAAAAACTCAAGACAAGAGTCCAGTATCTATGAATACGAAAACCCTTAAAAAAGATCCAGAAGAGAGGCAGCAAGCTTCAAAGAGCCCTTACAATGGGTAGGTAAAAATCTCTTCCTGATTAAAAGAATACTTCTGTAAAAACTGTTTCTTCAGCTGACGTACAGTGAACTACTTCTGAGCTATTTAATGGAAGCAGTGAGTACCTCAGCAGTGTAACCAGTGTAACCCTATTTAATTCCCGCCCCCCCAGCATGAGAAAAGAAAGCAAGAGAAGTAGAAGCAGCAGAAGTGCCAGTCGATCTAGGTCAAGAACAAAGTCACGCTCTCGATCTCACACTCCTAGGCGGCAGTGAGTAGTGCATTTTTGTTTGGTGGGGGTTGCAGGGAAGGGGTAGGGGATTTGAGAGTTGGTGTCTTTTTTTTATTATGTTTAGTTCTCTGGGACATTTCAGCAGGGCCCTTCACTTCCAAGAAGTAGGGCCACTCCAGGTAGCCTGTAAAAGCTTTGTTGTGAAATGGAAGCTTCAGACTGTGCTAACTGCACATGAGTCTGTGGTGGAGTGAGGATAAAGTAGTTTTACCCTGTTTCATGATCTTCACAAGGAATTTGTTATAAATTAAAACAAGTTTCTTGGAACTTGGTCCACCTTGAAGTAGTGAGAAGTGCCATAGGAGTCAGTTTTACATGTCACAGCTTTCTTCAAATGAACTGGAGAACATGACTTCGGTCAGTGCTGCAAGATGCGCTGTCTGGGCTCTTCAGTGCACTGCCTGTTTTCTGTGGCTGGGGAAAAGGCATAACTGCAGTGTGATGCAGCAATAGCTACTGGCTTTATATAGATACTTTTAAAAAATCTTGAGGCTGACTTCCCAAGTTGGAGGCTGCCAGCTTGGATCTTGAACTGCTCCCCTAAGTATTGCTGACTGTCAGATCACTGAAGGAAAAAAGGCAATAACCAGTTTCCAGTCTGGCATTGAGGGGAAATTCTTGACAAGGAGGAATGATTGTGAAAGGTGCCGCATTCTGGGTTTGGGTTTGGTTTAGGGCTTTTTGGTTTCAAAGGAACTTGATTTAAAGGGATGTTCTGAGGTGGTCACTGTTATTTATCACTTAATGATTATATTTCTGCCTGTGGGAGATAGTAATTCTCTTCTATGTGGAAAACACATTTTAACTTTGAGCACTTTTCTCTAAGCTACAATAATAGGCGGAGCCTGTCTGGGACATACAGCTCAAGATCGAGAAGCAGGTCCCGCAGCCACAGTGGCAGCCCTCGCAGACACCACAATCACGGCTCACCACACCTGAAGACCAAACACAGTAGGGAGGAGCTGAAGACTGCAAATAGACACGGTCACAAAAGGAAAAAGTCCCGTTCGCGTTCGCAGAGCAAATCCAGGGATCATTCTGACACTGCCAAGAAGCACCGGCATGAGCGGGGACACCACAGAGACCGGCGTGAGAGATCCCGCTCCTTTGAGAGGTCCCACAAGGGCAAACACCACAGCGGCAGCCGGTCAGGACACAGCAGGCATAGGCGCTGAGGTTAGCCCCCACACCCACTCCTAGCTAAGCCTGTATATAATAATATAGCAGTGGACTCTATGTGAGAACAAAGGAACTGATTAGCATTTGATTAATTTAAACCCAATATCTAATTTTCTAAAACATGTAGAAGGCTCTTTTTGGGAAAGAAACTGTTACCAACTTTTGCACATAAAACCTTAGCAGTATCAAATTGGTGGAAAACAAGGATCAGGTTAAATTGTATGTATTAGAGTTGTGTATTGTTTATTGATGCAAGAACTGGAGAATGGATCTCTGTAAAAAACATACCTTATTTTTATACAAGTCAGTTGCAGACACTTATATTTAAGTATAGTTATTTGTTTAAATGATGGTGGATACTTTCTTACACTGGTTTTAGTCTGCATGTGTTAAAAGATTTTTACAAGAAATAAAATATAAAGCTTTTTTTGTACTGCCTGTTAGACATCAAATATATTGACACTAAACTTAATTCTCTTAACTGCCATCACTTGGGCCATTGCCCATAACCTGGGCATTTGGGGGGTTGATGGGCTTCCATTGCAAGTGAAAGACTTGGAAAGCTCTAGGAAGTTGTGTTCTTCCCTGGGGCGACGTTGGGAAGCTGAGTCCACTTCTGCAACAGTTGGAATAAGAGAGCAGGGATGTCTGTGAAGTTAAACTGCTCCCCATCTGCTGCATCTGACCCATTATGGAGGGGCTGCTCATGCTACAGGCAGGGACACCTTCCACTAGACTGGCTTGCTCAAAGCCCCATCCAGCCTCGCCTTGAACACTTCCAGGGATGGGGCAGCCACAGCTTCTCTGTGTCTTATGCCAGTGTCTCACTGCCCTCACAGGGAAGAACTTCCTACTCTCTGATCTAAATCAGCCCTGTGTCAGTTTAAAGCCATTGCCTCTTGTCCTCTCCTGCATGCCCTTGTGAAAAGCCTTTCTCCGTAACTCCTGTAGGCCCCCTTAGGCGCTCTGAAGGTCCCCCCAGATCCTTCCTTCTCTAGGCTGAACAACCCCAGCTCTCTTGTCCTGTTTCCATAGGAGAGGTGCTTGCAGCGGTGGCCCTCTACACCCTCTCCAACAGGTCCACACTGTTCTTGTGTTTCAGGCCCCAGAACTAGATGCATCACTCACTGCAGGTGTGACCTCATGAGAGCAGAGTAGAAAAGGGCAGAATCCCCTCTCTCAGTGTGCTGTCCACACTCCTTTTGATGCAGCCCAGGAAACAGCTGGTTTTCTGAGATGCAAGTGCACAGTGCCAGGTCATGTTAAGCTGCTTCTCAATCAACACCCCCAAGTCCTTCTCAGACTGTGAATGTAGCATAAAAGAAGCTTTGCTTCCCCCAAAATGCTGCTCACAATTGCACTGCTCTGAGGGTGGCCTGGCTGGGTACCTCCACCCACAGCCCAGAAGAGGGCTGAGCCTGAGGGCCAAACAAACTGGTGATGTATCTGGTGCCCTGTGCTGCAGAGTACCAGTCTTTGGCCACATGTTCTGCAGGTCTCAAAAGGGAAAGAAAAAAAACTGTGGTTAAGCAGAAGCTTTACTGGAACTGGTGCATTCTCTTAAGCAGCTGCCCAGCATCCTGCCAGGCCCCATCTCTTATCTGTTCTCTAGAAATACAAAAAGTATCTTTCTGAAAAGAGGGAAGAAAGAAAATGTCTTCCTCTGAGTCCTGGTTACCTCTTGGGTTTTAAAATCTGCAATTAACTGTTTCATGTGTTTTCTGCTTTCAGGAAAATATTTGTTGCCATGGAACCTAAAGTAGCTTTTTCCCCTAGATATGAGTAATTTCGATAGTCTAAGGCAGCAGTAAAAACCCAGTTGTGAAGAAGCAGCACAACTGACTCAGGCTCTGTTGAACATCAGGAGTTCTGCATCACAGTGAGCCATGAAGAGGGCTCTCTCAGCCTCTTTGTGTTTCTGCATGAATGCTAATAACCCCTCTGTGTCCTGCACCCCTCGCTCCAGAGCCGAAGAGCAGAAGTTAACTTCCACATAAAGCTGGAACATTTGGTGATGGTGAATGTCTAGACGCCATCTGCTGCAGATTGCTTACCTGGTGGGCTTGCAGTCAGCAAGGAAGAAGTTCAGTGTTTGTTCTTCCATAGGGAAAAAGAGATGCTTTCAGCCAACTTTATGGATGGTGGCCTTGACCATGTAACATTTCTGCCAATGCCAAGTGGTTTTGGTTACTGAAATGGCAGCAGCAGATTGTTCTCAAGGCCCAGGTATGTCAGGTCAGTGCTGTAAAGAAGTAAAGATGTGCTGGTGGTTAACATGAGGAGCGGCATCAGGGTGTTTCACCATTTGGGTCCCCTCAGGCAGTCGTGTGCTGTCTTTAGATACCAGGTGGAGCTGTTCAAAAGGGGAATGATCCTGAATGGCTGTAGCTCTGTTCAAACTCCATTGCCTGGAGGACTTGTCATGAAGAAAGCTTCTGGGCAAGCCTCAGCTTAAATGCTTAAATACACAGCAGTAGGGTTGCAGCTGGTGACCAGAGCTGTGCCCAGGAGCACACAGCAGGCATGACTGGGAGCACCGAGGGTCTGACTATCCCAGCTCCAGCCAGGCTACACCTGAGCAAGAGCCCCTCCTCCTTTGCCCTAACCCCAGGCCATGCTGTGAATTTCTCCATCCCTTTGGCTCAGTTAGACCAGGAGAAAGCTGCTCCCTCACGCTCACTGCACCATTGGTTGCAAAGCATGGCCCAAAGCAGTGTTGAAGTGAAAATGCCAGCTTGCTCACAGCAGTTTCGCATGTGCAGCACAGGTCATGCTCAGAGGCAATGTGAGCAGCTGAGGAAATGAGTGATGTGCCAGGAGGGGTTGGCGTCAGGGCCTCACTCCGCTGTGTCACACTCTAGTGCTGTGTCCAGCACAGTGACCATCAACAATACCATGAATCATCAGCCAAAGCTTATTTTAAGGGAGGTGCTGCATTATTTTTACAATTGGATCTCATGTCTCTCCCAAGAGAGTGTCCTTACACGTTCATTAAGCTCTAAATCACAAAACCACATAATTTGGGAGGGCTGTTTGACCTTTATGCATCTGTATCACCCTCCAGGAGTCACATGAAGCTGACCTGAAGCTACACTGACATATCCCAGTAGTTGAGAAGTAGTTTTCTTTAATGCTTGTTATTCTAAAATTCTTCAGTGTCTTCCTTCCATGTGCTTGAGTCACCAATGGGAACCCTTTATCAGCTGAAACTCACCCCTGAAGGATGTGGTGGCTTTGGTAGCCTGGCACTGACACCTGAATGCAGGAGTGGCTCGCTGTGGACCCAGCAGCCCTGTGGGGCGGTGGCAATGACAGGTGGATGTGTTTGAGAAGTGAGCTGGATTCTGGGTGTCCTGCATGGAGCTTTTGTTCCTGACTGAGTGCACTGTCATCCACATGGGCTTTATTCTGCACTGCGGTATGTGACACTGTGCTTAAATCTTTACCCTTCAAGGTGGAAATGCTTTTATGATAAAAACAGACTCAGCAATGCCCCACTGCAATGCTGTTTCCAACTGAAACCCTGTGTGCTGGTGGGACTGCAACCATAGAACCACAGAATGGTTTGGGTTGGAAGGGGCCTTAAATCTCAGCTAGTTCTAACCCTTATGCTATGGGCAGGGACACCTTCCACTAGAGCAGGTTGCTCAAAGCCCTGTCCAACCTGGCCTTGAACACTGCCAGGGATGGGGCAGCTGCAGCTTCTCTGGGCAACTTGTGTCAGTGCCTCATCACCCTCACAGGAAAGAATTTCATCCTATTTACCCTAAATCTCCCCTCTGTCAATTTAAAGCCATCCCTTCTTGTCTTCTCCCTACTTGCCCTTGTAAAAATACTCTCTCCAGCTTTCTTGTCAGCCCCTTTAGATACTGGAAGGCTAATTGGAATGCAATGTCTTTCCTGTCTTGTGCCACATCGCAGTGCAGTACTGGTTTCCCTTTGCCCCATCCCCGTGCTTATTCTCTCACCAGCACTGAAAAAATATCAGGATGCCAAAGAAACCAGTGGCACAGCATGCAGATAAAGTGCAATGAAAGATATTTTAGTACTTCCTCTGCATCCTTCCAGCATTTTCAGCATTGTGGTCCCTGGGGTACAGCCATCACAGCAGGCAGGAAGGTTGCTCAGGCTGCACTGTTGAACCCAGATGGCCACAGGCAAATGTTTGCTTAACACCGACAGAGCAGACACCATCCTTGGCAGATGGCAGCTGAGGCAAAGCAGGAACAGGATCTACGGATCGCCCCAAGCCACAGCCCTGCAGCTTGGATGAATCCAGAAAAACATTGCTCTAACAGCAAGCGGCTGTGAAAGCCCCAAACTGCCCAGTCTGATTGGCAACCCTAAATGAAAGGAGACCATGGGAGGCCGTTGGGTAAGCAAAGCAGGAGGTTGGCAGGTAGGCGCTGAGGGATGATGGTGACACCTTCCAGTGTCCAGGACCAAGCATGGCACCTTAGTGCCTGCCCTCACTGCAGCGTGCTGCAGTGGGGACAGCCTCCTGGGAAGTACAGCGTATTCCTTCATCACCTGATGCTGCAGCCACTGTTAGAAATACTGAGATGAAAATAGGAGCTGCCACTGAACTTTGAAGATCTGAGACCACTAAAAAGGCCCAAGGAACTGGTGGAAAATATCCCAGCTGACCGGTTCTCCTGGGATGCGGGGAGTTGGCTGGGTTGGTCAGAACTGCTTTTCCTCAAAAAATCATTTTGTCGAAATGTTTTGACTAATTTTTCAACAAAATTATGCAAGTGAGTAAACTCAAGCTGTTGTGACTGTCATTCACTTTCACCTGTGGCACAGACCTTGGAAGGATGTGCATGGACCAAAAGCTTTGGATGGTTTGGGAAGAAAAACATAGTGAACAATGAAAGCATATTCTGGGTGGAAGTTGGCCCAATAAGTACTCATCAGGGCTTCAGCCTCCCCACTTCACCTGCTACAATGAACCGGCTACAGCCACTGCCTGCCCTGCTCTGCCGTCCCTTCTCTGCTGCAGGGCTGATGGGCATCTGCCCAGTGCTTGGGTGTTGCTGCAGAGGAGCAGTGGCAGTTACAGCCCACTTAGGAAAAAACACTTGCGTAAAGGAAACAGCTTTCCATTCCCATCTCCTGCCTGGCCACAGCCCAGCGGGGCATTTAGAAAAGTTAAAATTAGCAACCCTTGGCCTGAACAAGAGCAGTTTTTATATTCCAGTGGAAGGGAAAAAATTGCACAAATTACCATTTTGTCCCAGGGCAAAGGACTCCTCTTCCCAGGTTTGCTGGAGACGACCAGGGCTCACACACAGCCTGCAGCACGCTCCTGCTTGGCGCGGCTCCCCAAAGCCCCCCCGCCTGCTAGCCCCCCCCCAGGCCTGTGGTGCACCCGTCGGCTCCCAGGGCCGCTGCCGGCTGCTCCCGCTGCCGTTCTGGGTTTTATTCTGTAGGTGGAAGTATTGCAAAGCGGACACGAGTATCCCCTTGCGCACACACACTCTGCACGCACGCACGCACGCACGCACATGCACGGGCTCTGCTGGAACCTGGCTTGTGCTGCCGTGCTGCTGAGCACACCAAAACCAACCAGAGGAAGAGGAGGGGATGAGTGCCTTGCCCCGCAGGCTGAGCTGTGAGGGTGGCGCAGGAAGAGCAGCCCCATCAGAAAGGGTCAAACAGGCAGAAGAGCACCTGACTTCAAGCTGAGCCAGTGATGGTGGGCAGCCTTGGCAGAGGGCATCAAGCACCAGAGGTGTCAGGTACTGCGATATCAACCAGGCTAAAGTCAGTGTAAAAGCATCTGCCTGGCAGCTGCACCCCACTCCCTGGGGCCATGCAGGTGTCCCTGTGCAGAGGTGTGTGTTGCTGAGCATAGAAGGAGACTTTAAGAAACATTAGCAGGTAACTAATATGCTTCCCAAATAATATAAATATCCACTCCCAAACAGTGTCTCCAAGCGGCTGGTCACAGCAGGACCACAGCCTTCCCAAAGGGACCAGGGGAACTTCACTGGTCACATCGCAGTGGCATCAGGATGCTACTACCCGCAAAGGTTTGTGCTGGAAATGCCAACAGCCTCAGACAGCAGGTAAAGCAGAGAGCGAGGGGTGAGCATTGCTTGCTCCCCCCAGTACCCAGCCAGCATGGAGCGAGCCACGTTGCCCTCTGAATGCTGGATGAGAACAGTCTAAGTTACATTTGCCCTTATGCAACCCTGACTTGTCTGTGTTCTGAAAGTATCTGGCATTCATTTGGTGCACGTTGCAGGGCACAGCTCACCTTGGATGCACATGCAGGCAGCAGATGAAGTCTGATGGGAATTACAGGCGTGCTGGGATGGGAGCCGGCATCCCCAAGGTGAGGGATTTCACATTGGCTTGACCAAATAACACCTTTAGTTTTAATGCTTCTGGCAAGAAAAGGGCCAAGGCGAAGCGCCTGGTCCTGCTCCTCCAGGCACTGTGCGGTTGCTTGAAGCCTCCAGAGTCCCTCAGCTGTGGATGGGGCTGCACAGGGGGCTGTGCAGGGCTCTGTGTGTCTGAGCTTGCCACTACTTCTGTTTCACGATAATCAATTTGTCATCAAGTTTCAATTTGAAATCGCACTGCACACATCGCTGCTTTGTTCAGGCAGCCTCCAAAATCACATCACAAACACAGGCACATAAGCAGCGACCCTTGAGGGTGATAGAGTCGCTGCAGTCAGAATTTATTACTGTGCAAACACAGAGTGATACAATGAGAGGCTGTGTGTGAGATCTGATTAATGTATTAGTACCAAATATCAGAGGAAAACATTGGCTGCTTAAGCCAGGACACGTCCTATCACTGCGCTCAGCTCACCTGCGCTGTGGGCCAGCCCAGGGCTCCAGCCTTCCCGCAGCTCCAGGACTTGTCCACACAGCTCCTGCTCATCCCAGCCAAAGTTTTTCCCCAGACACCCAGGTGAGATGGGGGGCCCTGGGGGGAAAAGGGGATGAGCTGATGGCAACAAGCATGGAGACTTACGCAGAGCACAAGGAGTAAGTCCCTTTGCCTTGATGTTAAAAAAACCCAACTCACATGTGTAGGCTCTTTGCTGATTACTTGTGAAAGCAAAATACATCTGCAGGAGTGAAGGCAATTGGTGAGCAAGGGAAATGGTCTGAACTTGTCAGCTAATGGGAAGATAAAATTCATACCCATTTTAACAGTGTGCAGCCTGTGAGGGCTCTGCCTGCTCTATGGGCTGTGCCACTTCAGCTATGCCTGGCTTTAAGCCTACTGGGTTTTTTTAATTTGCAGGGTAAAACCATATACAACTGCAATTTCAGCCTTTTCCCCTCAGGTCAAAATTGTTCACTCACTTAGCCAGCTAAACAGCCGGGCTTGGAGGGAGCCAAATAACCTAAGTGCACTTGCACAGAGGGAGGTGAGGCACAGCAGCCTGGTGGGGATGGCAACCTGAGCATCCTGCTTCAAACAGCAGCATGAAATGCTCCAAAGTGCTGTAAGTATCAATCAAAGAAATTGTATTTACCCACCAACTATTGCACAGCCACTGTGTAAATATCAGAAGGGATTGATCAAGGCAGAATTATTAGACCAATACCAGTGTTCTTGTGAGAGCAGAGATATCCAAGTGAAAAACAATCATGTAAAGAATAATTAAATTCTCCTGTCTCCTGTGCTTTTTTGTGGGCTTACAAATCCCGATGCTGAAGGGTTTCTTTGCTGCCACAAATGTCTGTGTAAATGGAGCAAAGGCTGCGCCCATTTGCCAAACCAGAGAGTTGACCCAGTTGAGGTAGTGCAAGTCTTCAGCAGCCAAATGGCACAAGCCCTGTGCTGATAAGGAACCAAGAGAGAAAATCAATGGCAAAAGGATCTTAAACCAAGTGAATCTACTTAAGGGCTTACACAGATTCCAATACACCTATTCAGTGAGGTGGTGCATCTTTCTAAAATGCCCACATGGCTCCGGAACCTCAGGTCTGTATTTAACCAGGAGTAAGGTACACAAATGCTTTTCACAGCCAGTCTTAGGTCCCATTTTAAAATGATTTAAAGGCTAAGATGCTGAAGTGTTCTTCAAAGCCTATAGGCTTTTATATGCCACAATATCTCCTAAAAAATCCAAACCCTTACACATCTTATGCCAGTTGGCAATGTTTCAACATTTACCCTCCCCACGCTGAGAGGACACCTGGCCTGACAGCACACATGAGGCTGTATATAACTGAAGGAGAACAAACCAGAGGGGAGAGCACTCAAGCTATCACAGGTGTCCCTTTCAAGAGAATAAAATACCTGCTCCCCGGGGAAAGAGCATCCTCCTGCCTCCCTCTGCTTCCCTATGGGCACCTCTCTGGGAGCTCTGAGCCCGGGGCGAGCCCAGCCCCAGGCAAGCACTCACAGTATTTCTTATTTTCATCTGCAGCAATTTCATAAATGAGTTGGACACTGCAGGGTTATAGCACAGTAGTTTGCCATCAAGGAAACCACAAGCAGCAACAAACAGAGATGTTATCTCTAACATATGGTTCTTATTTGAGGAAATATGTCTGGTTACATTAATTGACACAATATGGCTCAGGGCTGTTTCTTGTTTTATAACTACTTGTGGGTTCCCCTAGCAACAGCAAAGCCAGCTGAAAACACAACAGCAGGACCCAACACCCTTCTCCTCTGCCCCTCTGTGCACGTCCTCAACAGCCAAGGAGAGTGCTGGCAGCAAATGCTGGCAGGCATTGACCTTGCACTCCTTAGGCCAGCGAGCCTGGTTGGGAAATGTGAACCCTATACATCCTTTTCAGAACTCCCCATGTGTGAGCGTTTTTAGGAAGCTGTGCTGAGGGATTACTGGGATAACAGCCCTGATGCCCAGCTGACAACATCCACTTTAACCCCTGCCTGCAGGATGCTGCACATCCCCTGGAAGCTGCGCTGGGCACGAGGACAAACAGAGTAAGATCTCAGAGGCCACGGTTCCCCCTTGCTCATGTGCAGGGAGTACAGGTGACCAGTGTCCTGTTTTCAAGAGAATGGAGGAAGCTGCTGGGATTTTAAAAGCTTTTCAAAACAAGGGCTGGATACTGAAAGGCAGAGAGGCGGCTGGAGGGACTACAGCTGCCTGGGAGTGTTCCCAGCTGGACATGAGCGATTTGAGTCCTCCTTGATGCCAGGCACTGGATACTCTCAGCAGCCTCAAAATGTGCCAGTCTGCAGCTGTTGGTACTTGGTGAGTGCCTCTGGCATTGTAGTGTTTCAGGAAGAGGAGGACACCAAAATACCTTTCAGGATCTGGGCTGAAAGCTATGCATTCCTTTGCATGTAAGTCCTGATGGCTGGTAAGGGTGAGAGTTTGGTTCCTACATGGACGCCCTCCTCCACGGGTGACTTCACAAGCATCACAGCTACCTTTCAGCAGCATGACATTCCCCAGCATCCCATCTTCCCAGGCTGAAAGCCTGCTGATTATGTCAGGGATGCTCAGTGCTGTGCCAGCAGGGTTACTCACAGGATGTGTCTTGAGATCAGCTGTAGCCTTAAAATGTCCCAGAGCAGTTAGTCATATCTGAATACAGGCCTGTAGCACTTCAGTATCTGAAGAGAAAGTGGGACTTCTGCCCACCACCAATTGGGCAGACCTTTGGGCTTGGCTGACCGCAGTCAGGGCTTCTTAATCCATGTTTATATACCAAAATAAAGTGGCTTTATTTCCCCAAAAGCCAAGCAGTTATAGCTTCCAGGGATTTCATTGAGCTCTGTAGTGAATACAGTTCTGAAAACCAGTGACTTCCATGTAGGTACCTAAACAAGGATCTGGGAGTGTAACTCAAACAGGTTTAGTTCATGTGTTGCAAACGGAGGGTGGGTTACTAATAAATACTTTGATATTAAGGGAATAATTTCTCACCTGAACCCCTACCCTGGCTCTGCTGCAAGCAGAGATGGGCATAACAGGTTGGGATGCCCTTCATGATAATGAGGTTGTCCCAGGAGAGGACAGGGTGGCACACCAACTACGTGAGTAGGGCTGGGGTGGTTGTAAGTAAAATTATCATTATGTAGAAAAATATGAAACAGAAACGTGTTAATCTGATGCAAGCAATGTAAATGATGTGAGCAACTCCATGGCAACAAAATGAAAGCAAAGAAATGAGAAAGCATCTTCTGGGCATCCTTGCCCCAGGATTATCCAGGGTGAGTGAACACTGAAGTGCTTGTCTTGACAGCAGGAGGGGAGTACAGCACCGGGGACTGTTGTACCTCGCCCAGCATGGAAAGAAGGCAGGTTCCCACGGCTTCCAGCTTTTCAAGTGGAAATTTCTAGTTCCTTGCCCTCCAACCTGAGTTACATGAAATGAAATGGTGTGGAGTGAGCAAACTTGGAGAGTCTTCTGAAGAAAGATGATCTCTCCAGGAGCAGTCTCCTTCCTTGAGCCCCCAGGGGAGCAACTTGTATAATACAGTGTTCCTCAGATCAAATGCTTTCACATTACTTCTTGCCTCATCCTCATCTACATTTCTGGGAAAATAACATGGACTTTCAGCCTTTATATTGAATGTTTTCATCTTGTAAGGCTAAAATCAGGTTGCAGACTCCAAGCACATCCTCAACTCAAAGATTTGTAAGTTCATCAGGGCAATGACGGGGATGGAAAAGCACCAGCACTACACAAGCCAATAATCCATGTGATCCACATGATTGCAAGGGCTAGCACAACAACATGACATCTTCTTCAGCCTAACCCCATTTTCTCACCACATTGCACCAGGAGGCTGGTAAATGATGCCAATATACCGGATTGCCCTTTAGGCTCTCCTTTCCACACGCAGAGACTTGTCAGACACAAAGTCAGGTGTTAAGAGAACAAACCCCCTTGTTTTAACTGAGGGATGCTGTTTTCCTAGCCCTGACTCATCTGATTAACCTCACATTTATCCAGCCCTGGGACTGAAAAGCTCATATACAATTGATGAAAACCACAGCAAATGAGCTCCCTTTGCATGATGTCCTGGAGGCTGCATAGCTGAAGTGATGGCAGATGAATAAATAGCAGGATGTCCTTTCAATGGCAGAGCTCCTCAGCTAAGAAGTCATTCCCCGCCTCAGCCTCTGGAAGTGACTGGAGATGAATAGCACAAGAGCACACACAGAGGGAGACCAAGCAGGTAAGTCAGCCTCAGTTATGTGGCATGACAGAGTATCCAGGCCATTGAACAAGAACACGTGTGTGTGTCTGAGGCATGTTTGAACATGCTTTGTATTGCAGGAGAATTGGGTGCAAATGAAAATTATTTAATGCCATGCTAAATCCTAGGGAACCCAATTTGCAAAGTGACCTGCTATCAGACTCCTTCGTTGTGTGGGTTAGCAGGCAATCTGCATCTGCTTGTCACACAGCTTGGCTAAGATGGAGTTTGGAAGGTTTAAGGTAGGGAATGTGCAACAAGAAAGGTGAGAGGCTGGTGCTAGCAATGTGACTGAAGTGTTCTCTGCGTCCGAGTCATCCACAGGGGGAAGGCAGAGGGTTTGGGAAAGCAGATGTTCCATTGCTAACTGGGTTGGTTTACACCTTGCTTCATTATGCTTTTGCTGATTACCACAGGGCCAGAAATGAGTTTTCACCCCTAGATGTGTTATTTTAACCAAAGTCCCTAAACCAGACACTGAGGTTGTGCACATCTAAAGACAGGGCTTTGAGTGAGAAGTGCCAGCCCACCACCAGTGTATCCTGCTCACACTCTCAGGGCTACAGTGATCATGGTGTTAAGGTCCAGGAATCGTTTTCCCTGGCTAAGAGGGATGACTGGAAACCTTTTCCTTTTGGAATCTCTGCTGTAATCTGGTTTCTGTACTCCACACATCGCCTTAGGGCAGCCCCTTCTGTTTCAGAAGCCTGCCAAGGCTTTTGCCTTCGCCTGTTATTTACGGTGCTGGCTTTTAAGTCTTTTCTGTAGATGTAATGCTTATTACATAAAACATGAACTGTGTTGTGCTTGTGGTGAGAGGCTGTTCTCCAGACTTTCTGCATGACCCTCCCCATCCATGGATCCCTATGTATTTCATACTGCAGCTATTGCACAGTCAGTGCACCCTGTGAGTCAGGCAACACATGCTCCTGTTCAGCTCCTTATATGAGGTCCTATGGGCAAAGTACTGCTTCCTTGAAAGATGGACGCACAGCAGGTTTAGTAACATCCTTGCCAAAAGATAGCCAGAGGAGAGTATTTGCATGAATTTCTATGAATACAAACTCACAGAAAAGCCTGGTCTTCAGAAGAAGAAACTTTTTATCCTTTGGTTTTATAGCACAGGAATTAAACCCCACCATGCTCTCATGTGTACAGTTTTAGCAGATGAATTACAGCCTCCTTCTGGCTGCTCCCATTACACGCAAAGGAGGTGCTATTGTTATTTTTAGATAGAATCTACTAAAACAAAACCCCAAAAAGACATTGGCAAATATAATGAAGTTGGCAACTGCTGATCTAGGAAAGCACTGAGGCAATATTGCTACTTAGTTACACCCACAGCACCTGTAAACCATCCTCCACGCATGACCTCTTTCTGGACACTTCTCAGTTGTGAAGATGAATGTGAAAGATGATCCTTTTTTGGGCCCTTTTCCCAAAACACACACGTGGCTCTTTGTTCAGAACTTTACGATGACTAAAACGACCGCTCAGTCCTGGTAACTTAAAACAAATCCTGTAGCCAGCACAATGCTTCCCATGCACAGGAAACAGCTGCATAAATGGGCGCTGATGAGGATTTCCATAAAAGCCAGTGATTCATGAACACTTGTATTGAGTGAGCAGGGTCACCCTCGGGTTCCTGAAGAGCTTCCTCTGACGGAGTCAGGCTCCATCGCCCCATCCACTGCTCTGTGAATGGTCCCTGTGGCGTCACGCGCAGTGTTACCAGAGCAGCAGGAATTTACACACCACAGTGTTGGGGTATGTTTGATCTACATTTTCTGCTGCCAATTAAGTGCTGCTCAGCTGACCTGGACATGGAAAAATGTGATCTCATATGTCAAGAGAGGGCAACCTGCATGTTAGGAATGCTTTGAGTCAGTTTATTTCCCAGGTACCTGTACAATGACAAGGACATTTGGGCAGGACAGACAGCACAACCCTCAAATCAACTCCAACAGCAAAGAAAAACCTGCTGCACTTGCAGTGGATCTTAAGGCTTCTCTCCTAGTGCCTCTGTGGCCGCCAGATTTCTTCAGGGACTCTCTCCCCAGAGTTCAAAGCAAGTACTTGTCAGCTGGGCATTATTCATTGTAGTAAAGTGGTGGTAGGCCAAAATAAATCACCTTCCGTATCACATAAATTGGGAGATGGAAAATATCATTTAGGTCATGCAGTTTATCAGCTCCTGCCAGCACAGGGCTGCTTCTGACAGTACATTTTCCATCACTTTTTTCCTATCCATGTTGAATGACTCGAGCACCAGGGCTCCACCACTCCCACAGAGATCTTCCACGGCTGACATAACTCCATGTGAGGACATTTTCCTCTGCATTGCACTGAAACTTTCCTTTGCTAAATGTCATTCCGTTACTTCCATTGTGGACCACCCTGAATTATTCCACCACTCTGCTGATGTTCACCACCCTCAGTTTTTATTCTGTGCCTGCCACCAAAGTGTGTGAGTACTTCTGATCTTCAGGTACATCCCATGTAAAAGAAGGCAGTGTGGTACCTGGTGCTTAGAGAAGTGGCCACAAAGACATCTTGGGCAAGCCATCTTCAGCCTGTGCCTCATTCAGACAAACCCAGAAAACCTCTAAATAAATGAACTAAAGCCACGAGCGTAGTATGGCTGTTGTAGAAGAGTTGAAACACTTGGTACCCATAAAAATCTAGCTAAAAGAAATTCAGCAGCCTGAACTGCTATAATTGATGAGGAAACAGAGGGAATGGTCTTCACTACTGTTGTGGTTTAAGCTCAGTTGTAAATCAGAAAACCACGTAGCCCACTCGCTCACTCACTCCCCCCACTTCCTCCCTCAGCTCCCGGAAGGATGGGAAGGAGAATCAAAAGAATACAACTCCCACAGGTTGAGATAAGAACAGTCCAGTAACTAAGGTATAACACAAATCACTACTGCTACCACCAATAATAATAATGACAAGGGAAATAACAAAAGAAGAGAATACAACAGCTCATCATTGACAGGTACCCAGCCCCACCCCTGTAGTGTTCTAGCCCTTCCAGGTAACTGCCAGTTACCTTCTGGGCATGACGTGTTGTGGTATGGAATACTTCTTTGGTCAGTTTGGGTCAGGTGTCCTGTCTGCTTCCTCCTGGCTTCCCCCCATCCCTGGCAGAGCATGAGGCTCAGAAAGTCCTTGGTCAGACTAAACATTCTAAGCAGTAGCTACAAACATCAGAGTTATCAGCACTTTTCCCAGACCGAAAGTCAAAAACACAGCACTGCACCAGCAACTAAGAAGGAGAAAAATGACTGCTACTGCTGAACCCAGGACAATCATACATAGAGGTCTGGTGACACTCATGGGACACATTTTCTGGTTGTATGTAAATTAAATGAACATGTCACTCACATAACCTAATTCCAACTTCCTGTCCTAATTAGACTGCAAATATGCGGGCTTCATTTTAAAGTCTTACCTTTGTAAAACAAAGCTGTGGGTTCGGATGCTTTCAAAACCAGGGGACACTCACATAGCAGCTGAATGCACTGCCCTGAATGAACAATTAGTTTTACATTAAAAACATCAGAAACTTGGCTTCAAATTATGCAGGGGGGTAAAGCTGCAGGCCTGCATCATGGCAGGTGGTGCAGGACTGAGCAAGGACTGCAGAGCCTGCAGAAGCCAGAAATACCCACCATCATCATCTACTTCATAAAGCCACGTATTTCCCATTATCCTTCATCAAACAACTCCACAGACCAGAGTGACTTCAGCATTACAAACCTGCCCTGGAGCTGGCGGCAGATGGGCAGGGACAGTACAATGCTTGGGGATGCCTGGCCCAGCAGCACCGGTACCCCACCGCCCTGCATGGGGAGGACTACCAAGTGCTCTGGCCAAGAGTTGTTTCCTCCTGAGGGCATGCTGAAATAGCAATTAACTTCTGTGTATATGTGCATTGTTCAGTAGCACCTGCCCTGTCCCGGGACTGGGCATGCAGTGGGCTCTGGGGGGGCTCTGCCCTGCATCATCCCCTGAGATCCCACAGCTCACCCTATAGAAGGTGCACTCCACATATACCCTATGTACAACTGCACCCTATAGAGACCCCTGTGCGTGTGTGGGGTGCCCATGTGGGAGCTGACAAACCTGCTGGGAAGGATGGACCAAAGGAGGCAGAAGATGGTGACTCGTGGCAGAGTGACAAGGAGAGGAGGAGGAGGAGGGTGGAGAGGTGACCTGACCATAAAGTCATTAATCCTTTATGATTGCACTGTCTGTGCTATGCTGGAAGAAGAAGGAAAAGAGAAATAATGACAGCAAGACACAGGCTTCCCCATTTCACTGCCCAGCCCCAGATAACCTAGGGTCCTTCACCTTGCAGGTATGAAGGTATATGAACCACCAACTGACCTGCTACAGCAATTTAACCACTTAGGAACTGTTTTGCTTAGCCAACACCCGAGATGCCCACGTACAAAATATTTATCCATAGCCACAGCGGCAGTAAGCAACAACTACACCAACCTTTCAGTCTCTGCAGCAGAGCTGGTGAAGCCTCCACCCCACCTCAGGCATTGCCCCTGGGGTGATGCTGGCCCCGGGTCTGGGACAGGGGAATCACAGATCAAACAGTGCAATGGGAGTGCTCAGATCTTCCCAGCTCACAGCAAAGCCTGGCAAGGGCTAACAAAGCCACATACCAGTGTCAGCAAAAAGTGCTCACTAGCTTCATTTCTTCCTCACCAAGGGCACAGACGGATGGTGATGTGTATCCAAAGCCCATGATCTGTTCATGGCACCAACTGAGATGTAGGGCAAAGAGGAGGGGACAAATCACATCTCTTTCTGTGAGCCAGGAGGACACTGCCAGCACTTCTGGAGTTAACCAGTGATGCTTACATTTTCCAAAGCTTTTTTTCTGAGTCTCTCCAGCCTGGGGCAGATGTTGCTGCATTCAGCCCCTCATTCAAATGTGTGAGTTTACTTAAAAAAAAAACATACTAAAATATACAGGCATCTGTATTGCCTCAGGCTCACTTAGCACAAAACCTGCCTGTGGTCCCAACAGCCAGGGTTCAGCCCGACAGCAAAGATTTCCCTCCTGACTCAGCGACAAGCAGGGGAGAACACTATGACCTCCAAAGCTCCAGACCAAGACGTTGTCTCACACCCATGGGAGGGGGTCAGAATCTGGACTGTCGCTGCTTGCTGTTTAAGACCTAAATAAGTACTGAACGCCTCCTACCATGACTAAAGACGGAAACCTGGAATAAAGCAGCTTCCACAGGCATTCCTGCAAGGTCACCCCCAGCTCTTGGCTGGTTCCCCTCTTCAGACTGTTCAAACTATTGGGCTGTTTTGACAAAATACCATACTACTATAATGGAGACATCATTTTGTGTCAGGCCCTCTCACTCCTGCAGATGTGGTCTCACAAGCTGTAATTCCGCATATCAAAGCGCTGTGCTGAGGTATCACTTGAGGAGACCTACCTGTGGCTGTGTCAGGACATCCAGTTTCACTTTAAACGTTGTTTAAGACCAGCCCTGTCCAGGCTAGTCAGTAACCTCAAAGTTCCCTTTGAAACCTTCTACTCCTTGGAGCACACCTCACATCACCTGGGCTTTTCACCACATCTGAATTTAGCAGATGATTAGGATCTTAGCATGGCATCTTGAATAAATTACAGCCTAAGCAAAAAGATGTACAAAACCCAGTACTAATAACCTGTTTGTTCCTAATTTTGGTTTTGATTTTGGCTTTATAATGGGTATGAAAAAGCGCTGGACTTCAGGTTGTCTACATGTTTGTGCTTGTGCCTAGAGCAAGCAGCTTCCAAAGCAACCCATGAAGGGAACTCATACAAAAGTATCCCTGCCATGCTTCCTGACCTAACTGCTTAATTATCCTCTTTATACTTTGTTCAAAAGTTGTTTGCATCATTAAAGACCTTTTACACTCCACTGACTGCAGCTGGTGAGTCCACAGCAATCAACTTCTTATTTATACCAAATTGTTCTTTAACTCTTACATCAATGAATTCAGGAGCTTTGAAGCATTTCCAGCTGTAGCCAGCATACATACCCCACAGCATCGACATGACAGTGTGCACCTGAAGTGCCTGTTGCCCTTTCCACACTGACCACGTGCAATGCTCTGCATCATGTGCGATGGCCAACTCGGGCTTTTATCACTGAGTCTCACAAGGTATTGTTTTCCGGCCCTGGAAAAGTTTAAGGTTTCCACAAATAAGAAAACGAAAGTGAAACTTTCTGAGGACTAATTAGATTTTACTATAATTACATCGCTAACTGAATTCCAAGCTGAATAAAACATATCTTTAATGTTCAGTAGTGTTAAACCAGGATATCCTATCAACTTGAAAAACATTAAATGTCTTTTTGGAAATAGGGGCCCCCCAAAACAAACCATTTCCTGCAAATCCGTGGGCTTGAGAAACCAGCAAAACCAGAGTTTTATAGGCTAAAATGGCTTTGTGTCATCACTTACATGTTCCTGACATTTAGAGATCAATTGATTTTTAGAAGATAGAAAAATTACACAAGCTTTCAGAGCAATCAGCATCACTCCATCACTTTACAACTTCTTAAAAGAACAAGCACGGGTAACAGAAGAGTAAGAATTAGATGGCACCTGAAGCGTGATTTGGGGCTGCTTTTTTATTCTCTACTATGCTAGGTTATGACTCACACAAAAATATAAGAATTTATTTTTTGAAGAGGCTGGTACAGTGCTCAGACCTGACACAGTGACATTTTCAAGTGCAATTAGCTAAGCTGCACAACCAAAACAGCTTCTGCATTAGCACATCCATTTTATTCCTAATTTTGTTTAGTGTGTGACAGTGAATAGAGGATAAATAAAACCCCAAGTAGACTGTTTATTCCTGACCTGTGGACATGGGATTATGCTGACATTTCACAAGCAGAAAGATGGTTGTGTAGGGAAAACAAAGATGCTCAGAGGCCTGGAGCACCTCTTCTATGAAGACAGGCTGAGACAGCTGAGCTTGTTCAGCCTGGGAAGAGAAGACTTTGGAGAGACCTTAGAGCAGCCTTCCAATACCTAAAAGGGCTGACAAGAAAGCTGAAGAGGCATTTTTTACAGGAGCCTGTAGCGACAGGACAAGGGGGAATGGCTTTAACCTGACAGAGGAGAGATTTAGATTAGATATTAGGAATTCTTCCCTGTGAGGGTGGTGAGGCACTGGCACAGGTTGCCCAGAGAAGCTGTGGCTGCCCCATCCCTGGCACTGTTCAAGGCCAGGTTGGATGGGGCTTTGAACAACCTGGTCTAGTGGAAGGTGTCCCTGCCCATGGCAGGGGGTTAGAACTCAATTGTCTTTAAAGTCCATTCCACTGCAAACCATTATAAGATTCTATGACAACAAAAAACACTTTTTTCTTCTCTGTTTGCTGTATTCCAGAGCTGCCCTGCACACAGACCAGTACTGCACTGCAAAATGTCACTTGCTACAGCCTGCAGTACAACAAGCAGGTGAATATACAGCAGCTCCATGGTGTGATGGGCCAGCAGTGTAAGAAAGACCTGCAATTTACAGCCTATGCAGAGGGTGGTCATGTACAACCCCACAGTAAAAAGGCAAAGAATGAAGGTGATATGCACAGCGCAATCCACACCTTGGTAACATCCAACTCTCATAAATGATGTAAGTTTCCAAGATTCTCCCTCCAAGCCCTTCTCCACTTCCAATGGACACCTCAGCCTTTATTCCAGCTCAGCCCTGACTCCCTGCCCTAGCTCCCAACTCTCCTTCACTTCTGCTTTGAATCCTCCAGCCCTTGTGCCAAGCTCCAAGGAGTTTGCTGCTCCATAGCAAACCCTTGTGTCCCTGCAGAATGCTGCAAGGTATCAAAGGCAGCAAAGGCTTCCCTGCCACAGAGATTCACAGTCATGACTCACTTCTTGGACACAGCAATTTACATCGAGATGCTCTTTGAAGTATTCTTCAGAGAGATGTGAACTGCTGTTGTACCAGACAAAGCACTGAAGCCTCCTTCAGAGGACAAGAGCTGGGGAGCGCAGAGAAAGGGCCGTCTCACAGAAGGTGCAGGGATATGGTATAATATACATTGTAAACACTTTTTACCTTGATATTTTTTTGAAGCAAAATTTTTTAAAAGTTCTAAATATGCTTTTCTGGACTTCTCCACAGGAAGCACACTGTGAAAGACTGTCCATTTAAATTGGTGTAAAGCAAATCGTAACAGGCTGCTGGGAGTGACATTAGCCAGTTAACCTCAGGTTAACACTGTTTTTTGCCAGTGACGTGCTGTTGGAACTCTACTTGGTTTTGCCATGCTGTTATAATGCAACAGGATCCACTTAGGTAGAACAGGTGTTGCCTGGGGAAGCTGCTTAGTGACTGTCCTTTGGTTTACTGGGAAGAAATACAGTCACATCCTGGCACTGACCTTAATTCACCAGATATTCATGGTTCCAGATCGAAAACTGCAAGGAGGGAATGTTCGTTGCACAGTGGTTAAGAGGATGGAGGGTGTATCTGGAGAGACAAGCAAAAATAATCTGCAGGAACTGGCCACAATTGCCTGGAAGATTTTTTTCATTATCTGGGAACAGTCACAGTGCAATGCCAGATGCTCGTATTTTCCATCACAGAAATTATATTTCCAGTGCTAAAAATCTCTTCAGCATTAATCTTTTGCAGTACCCTTTTAATTATCCTATCAAAATTAATTTGTACTTTGCTTTGAGGATGACAAAACCCCATATAAGTGCTAAGCATATTTGGCTATATTGTTTCATACCATTACAGCTATGTATGGTGTTTATTCTTTCTTCAGTAGAATACATTTAACCACCTATAACAATTAAACACAAAATTCAAACATCACATTTTCATCATGTAAATAAGTCCCCATTTTAAATAACTAAAAATAAAGATATGTGGGTTTTGTCTGAGAAAGGAAATTTAACCAAATGCCTTCTTCTGTTCTTTCTTTTGTATTAAAAAAGCACAGTGCTTCTGCAGCATACTGCAAGCTTTAAAGGAAACTAGTAATAAAACACTGCGAGCCAAATCAAGAATTTAGAGCAAATAACATCTCGCAGCACAACTGTTTCTTTAAATGACAAGAAGTTCTCTCTCTTTTTTTTCCTGATTAATACATTTTAATAATATGTGGCACTGGGTCTGGCTCCAGTTTCTATTTTCATATACTTTTAATAATGCTAAGATACTAAGACGCATTTTTCTGAAGTCTAATTTCTTCCCTTGTGGAAAAACTCCATATGCAAGCCACAGACTGGGATCCCAGATCATACACACCAACTCAGTTAAAGATGTGTTTATAATTTTTAATACATGAGCACATCACTGCTTTAGTTTGTAATATCCTATTAGGAATAAAAGTTTGATACATATGGCAAGCACTTATATCTGACACAGATGGCAAGCACTTTGATACATATGGCAAGCAATAAGTTAATAATATCCTGTCAAAGGAGCAGCAAGACAACTCCACGTTGCCAGACAAGGACTTGACCTTTTCTGTACTAATGTCTGTGGAAAACCCAGAAATTTTATGCAGCTCTCAGTGGAAAAGCACAGAGCCATAATGTAGCATAGACCAACTGCTTTAAATTCGATTCCTGCTCCAGTGCCTGAGCTGGGACAGGGAGCATGCCTGGGGAAAGCCCAAGCTCTCTCACCCAAGCACCCCACAGGCTGGATACACACCATTTCTTGTCCAGAGCCATTGATTTGCACCTGGGACATGTGCTTGAAGTTACATACCAGGCTCTTGCTGTATGTACCATGGACTCTGATTCTCATTGACTCCAGTTAGGTTCAGCTTTCCCAGGGCAGCCCATGGAGTCTATGTGCCAGGTGCTTCTAGTGCGGCCTAAGAACTCAGCTTCCCGCTCTGCTGTGGGTCCCAGTCTCCTGGGAGTCCAGGCTATACACAGGTACTTCATCAGTCTTCCCTGTTAGTTCCTGTTCCTCTTTCACAGTGAGCCAGCAAGTTCTTGTTGAGATGAAGCCAAGGCACAGCTCTGAGCAGTGCTGGTGCCACGGACTGTCCCAGGAGAGGTCCTGTCCTATTGTCCTTGTCCCAGTCTCCTTTTCCCATCCACAAACCCACCAGTGTAAAGGCAGCCTGCACCATTTCTGCTTCCTCCATATAATGTTGTGCTCAGCTGTGGTGTGTAGAATCTCTCCAGTTAATACTATGACACTGAATATGTGAAACTGCTCTGGAAATGAAGACTGGTGGATAAAAATAAATGGATAAATTTGGTAGTAGCACAGTATGTTAGTGCATTGGATGCAAACAGGCAGAGCCTGTTAGTGGGATTAATACTTTATGGAAAGGTTTAGGACTGTACAAGCTACTATTCTTGATCAGGCAAAAATATCAGTCCTGTCAAGGAAGAAACAGAAGCCTTTGCATCAGGCAAGAACAAGCATACCCATTGCCACGGGATGTTTTCTTGTAACCTTGAGAGGCAAGAGGATGGCTTGCTGTCTCCAGTCAGGCATCCTGCTTCTTCAGGATGTGGAGTGCAGGTGCCAGCCATCCTGCATCCCACAGAGGCAGATTTGTTTCGAACTTGGAGATATTTTTAAGTATTCCCTTGTGCCATGAGTCCTAGAGTGCAAAGTCCAGCATATGAGGAAGACATTCATAAATGACACCAATTCTGCAAGATGTATTGCCTCCAGGAAGTTTTATTTCCCAACTATGTGGGGATATAATTAGGCGTCCACATTCTCCATGGTATTTTTTGCTGTGGCGTTTCATCCCATTACAAGAAATACTCTGTAAAATTTCCCTGACTATGTGAAATTAATTTGTTTTTAAAAGCTGGTAAAGTTTCCTGACATTTATATATTTTGTTTATTGCTTAGCAGCAGGAATTCTGGGCAACTGTGAGTGAGGGGAAGTAAGGGAAATATTTGTTCCTGACTTAGTCTGGATCCATGATTTATATACTCCTTCGTGCTAGAAACATTATTTCTGTGACTGCTCCCATTATTTTATGTGCTATTCCTCACTTTGCAGCTTTTGATCAGAGTCATCCTTTGCTATTGCTGCTGCCACAGGACATAAACACTGAAGTAGTTGGAGGAGCCCAGATTTGAAGTCTGACCTGTTTGCGCAGCCACAGCAGCACAAGGGAAGAAGCAGCTGGGATACCCTGTAGCTTTCCACACCCATGATCTGGCTTTGTTGTAAGCACAGAGACATTACTGCATCCTGGTGAGCTCAGCCAGCAAAACAGTACACAGGTAAAGGTCCCACCTTTTCTTTGACAGAAATATTCCAGTATTAAACTTCACATTACGACATCAGCTATCACAGGTCTCACTGTGACGCCTGTTCCATAGCTGCAGAAGGGCATGACATTATGTAACAGCAGTTAGTGGATTTATATAACTTCTCTCCTAAGGCTGGAAAATGAAACCAATGTTCATCTAAAAATGTTCTGAAAAATCTACATCATAGAGCTCTGGAGCTCATAATTTTAAGAACTACCTCAATGAAAATCTGTTACTTCAGCACAGGAAGGCTGTGGGTGGACAGTGGAATAACAATTTTCAAGCCCGAAGACGTCAGCATCTTTTCTAAACAAAAATCAGCATCACCACTGACCAGAGCAGGGCATCATCCAGCCATACTCCAAACAGACCTTTGGGACTGCTTCCCATCCCCTTCTTTCTGCATTTGTGGGATTGCTGAAAAATGAATTTCCTGAGGCTTGTGTTTAAGTGGAATTGTTTTCACATCTTTTGACATTCCAAATTTTCAGCATCCTTAAGAAAAATACAAGTACCTGAGCAAAGCCAGCAGGTCCTGTAGACAGCTTCCACTGCTGGCCAGGTATCTTGGTTGGGCTTAAGACTCACTGTTGCCATTGGCCAATTGAGCATAATTCTGTTTTAGTAAACTGGGCAAGCCTCCACTGAGGATACCCATGGAGGATACAGCCTATTGGCACATGCTCAGGTTAGAAGATACAGATGGCCTGCTCTGCAACAGAGAAGGCAAGCAGGCCTCATTCACAGCGGCCACCAGGATCCTGCTGAGTGAGGAAAGCCAAATTGTCAGACTCTCACCCCCACCAACCTGAGTCTATACTCTCCTGGGGACTGTATTTGTGTTTGATTCTAACATGCCCCAATCAACTGGTTCTTGCTACCAGTTTCTTCTGAGGTCTGTTCAAGTTCATTCAATCTGCCCGGTCCCTGCAGAGTACCTACCCCATCCCTATGCAGCAGCAGCTACCAGAACAACTTTTATGATACTAATTTTTTGTTGTTTTGGAATTTGTGAATAGAAGATGATTTCAGTGGATGCTGCCTCTGAAATCAGGTAAGGCTGACTGATGATTTCAGTGGGAACAGAAGCCGAATAAGACAGAGCATATTTTTAAATCAAGCTCCAGAGGGTAAATCTAAAATTGTTGTTTCTTCCACTGATTTTACTGAATAAAACGTATTCCCTGTCATGTCATTGGATTTACCAAAGCTTTTCTAATTTTCTCCAGCACTGAAGATGTGGCCTACTGCTATCATTTTGTCACATATAGGACTATCTCATCACTCAGAAATAACAAGAAGGTCAAAGCTCATGATGCAATTATAAACATATCTGGGTTTACAAGTGCCCTACGAAGAAGCAACTCCACAACTCCAAGGGAAGAGCAAGCCCAGTCCCCACACCTAAACAGGATCAGGCAGTTTCAGTTCTCCAGCTGCTCATATGCACACTCAGAGTCTCCAAAAAGTTCCCTTCTAACTTACCTTCCACGAAGTTTCTGTCCAAGTCAGAGCTGATAGTCTCAGAAGATGAATGGTGGTCTTTCAGTAGAGCAGGGGCACCAGCATCTCTGTGCCTAGGGCTCCCACCCCTGCGCCACTGCCATGTGCCAAGGAGCTCAGCCCCAGCTCCTTCCTCTTGCCTGAGCTGGGTCTAATGTGGTAGGTTTACCTCTGCCCAAGAGACGTGCCAGGCTCATCTGGGCCTGCTTCATCACCTCTCCTTGCCCAATGACCATCGTGCTGTTGCCAAAACTAGTTACTATCACCAAACTGGCCCTGTTTGGGTTTATCACCAAAACACTCGAATATCTGGTAACATAGTAAGTGAAATCTCAGACTGACTGCGTCACCCATTGCTGTTTCATTCAGTCCACCCTATTCTCCACATTGTCAAACTGTTCCAGCAGCAGAGCTGCCTTGTTCAAAAAGCAGCTACCTCTGCAGCCTCTGCACGCTAACAAAGATGACCAAGCCTTGTCTGGGCTCCAAAACAAACCATGGTTCCATGTACCAAGGAGTAAAATAAAGATACTGATCCTCCTATCTAACAATTTTACAGAGAACTCCAGCGTGTCTACCTTGAAGCTAAAAGTTATGCTTAACATAAAGACACTTTTCTGATTAATTAAAGAGGTAAACATCTTTTGGATGAAACATGTTATGTCTTCCACTCTTTGCTAATTAGCACACCTTGAAGACTTGCACACAGAGAAAGCTATGTCTCTGCCAACGGCTAGTCTACTCAGCACGTGGATTTGCCACATTTTCAGACTGAATGATACATACTCCACAACTAGCAAGTTTCACTGACCTAAGCATAATTTGCAAATATAACACTATTTAATTAAATAATTGCAAAAATCTGATTCTAACCAAACAAATCACATTTTTACACCAGAAAGAAGCAGTTAAGGTAAACAGGAGAACACACAAAATCGAAAAATTCTAACAAAGTGGTTTGGGAAAACAGGAATTTAAGTTGGCCATTAATTTAACTACACCTATTGAAGATGTGTTCCTTTTGGAGAGACAGTATTTTTTCTTTCTTATTTTCCTCATCTTGAAGTGTAGATAGCATATAATTACTTCAATATGTGAGGGACAAAGACACATTACTGCAATAAAAATATATAAAAAATTAACTTAACTTTAACTTGTAGAAATGTATGAATTGCATCAGCTAAGGTGTGACCCTGGGGTCCATGAGTAAATGGCCATTTGATGCACTGGAATGGTTTCCCATGCGCTATGCATGTGTATGTAGCTACCAGAGCTAGCTCAGTTGTCGTCTTATAACTGCAGAGATCCTGCTCCTGGGCTCGCTAAGTGAAGCTGCCCTCCCTCTTGGAGGATGTGGTGGGGTTAGAGCCGGCAAGCACACACTGCCACTGCTGTTACGCTTACCGGAGGTGAGTGCCTTCAGAGCTCTTGAAATACCAAACTGTCCAGAGAGACTGATTTCCTTATCAGTGCTGGGGCTGGAGCGGCTTTTCTGTCCATAATCAGTGAGCAGGGCAGCAGAGGAGGTTAGGCTGCCCTGAGCCAGGGAATATGGTGATAAGGGGAAGTTTCCACTGAGTTTTTTTAGTTCCAGTACTTGTTCCCTGGCTTGAGTCAAAGCCGCAGTCAGTTCATAGCGTTCCTCACACTCTCTGCGCACAGTTTCCTGGAGAAGAGTGTTCTGCAAACAGAAACAAACACTGGCTCCACAAAATGCCATTAGTCAAAAGCTGGGCCTATTCAGCTCCTTGGGCTTAAGACAGGGGTGGCTGGAGGGTAATGATGCACACAAATCCTTCAACGCTTTTGCATATTTTGGTTTCTCTGAAAGTCACTCAGAGGACATACATCAGCATTTACACACTCTTTATTCCCTTAGGAGACATTGGAAAATATAAGGCAAGTTATTAGAAGTTACTTCTTATATCCTGCCTGTCCTCCAGCGAGGGGGAAACTGGGAATTCTGCTCTTGGAAAGGAAAAAGCAACAGACAGAGCGTTACTGCGCGACTTTGTTATGCTAAGGTGTCCAAGAAGTTATCCTCCTCTGTAGTTTAAATAATTTTGCACCCATTTTTGTGATGGCATTCTTTATTGATTATTATTTCCCATATAACTGGGACGAATTCTTTTCAGTCTAGTAGTTTTCACAAACTGTGATTCCCAATACCTAAATGGTAAGTGACTGGTACTGGGCCTTGAGCAGGCAACTAAAACTGTTGCAGTATTACAGAAGTCCACAAATTTGTATACTGTGTGGATCTTATTTGTGAAGTTAATTTTCCTGAAAAATTAATTTTCCAGCTGAAAAAAGGCAAATAAAGCACAAGGGACAACATCACTAAATTGAGACATAAAAGTCAGAACTACTAAAAACACTAACACAAAGAGAAAATAAACACTTTTTTGTTCTTCTAAGCAAGCAATTGTTGCTGACACCAGGAGGTTCATGAGAATGAAAGGGAAACAAGCAGCAAGGCAGTCTCCAGCAGGGAGTGATGATCAAGTCATACAGAGAACATGCTCAGTCATGCACAACCTCATTGCATGGACACTAACTTTTCTATCTAAACCTCTTCAGTGCTAAGAAGATGAAATGGATGCATAATGAAGATAAGCAGAGCCAGGGAATCTCATGATGAAGGATAACAATGTGTTCCTTACTCTGCTGAAATTCCTGACCAATACTACACTGGTCACGAGCTTGTGCCTTTCCAGGAGCCTTTTCCATAGGTACAGGACAGAATGTACCTACATTCACTCTATATGACTGTAATTTCACTAACAGTGTTTCTGCAACTTTTTCAAGGAATAAATAAATATCAACCCAAGCCCTAAATCAATTTTGAAGAGTTTTATTTTCACTGTTTATCTTATCTACAGTCCCCGACTTCACTGTTTTCGCATTTCTCTATGCAACACAGTTCTCTGCTCTCGTCCCATTGTATTACAGACATTCAGCAAATGATTGTGGCAAGAATATCCATCAGTCAAACTTCTCTTCACTTTTGATTCTTTTTCATGCATTCTTGTGTAAGAGAAAGTGCCTTTACTGGTGGGAGGTGGAATACATCCCTATTAGCATGCAGGATGCACACACATACTCCCACGTTAGACGATTCAGTCTCTGCCCCAGATGCCATTCAGAACAGTACTGATCATACGAAGGTTTTTCTGACAAACAACTTCCAAAATAAGTAGGATTACTGGAAAGATTGCTGCTGTTTCATTCTAAGAATGAAAAATGTCTACGTCTTTTACTTTAAAAACATGAAGAACACTTTATTGTTGACTCAAGTTTACATAGCATCATGTGAGGCTAGAGAATAAGAAATTAATGTCTTGCAGGGCCTGAAATATATATATATATTTTTAAATAAACCACTACATTTAATTCAGCAGGCACTTAGAATTTCACATATATTGTGATAAATTATATTTATGAAATTCTGATAGACCTGTTTTATAAATAGTCTAACTTCAATAGTTTTTATATCAGCACATCAACAGGGTCTGAAATACAGATACTTTGAATGATTTTAGAAACCACACATCTAAGTGAAAACAGCAAAGCATTTCCTCAGTCATGTTCTTACCTCTTCTTGAACTTGACTCAGATTGTGAATCAGCTGTGTCCTCTCCTGGGTTAATTTTTCCAGTTCACCTGACTTATGTTTAATTTCTTTTCTCATATTATCCAGAAATGATTCATTATTGTTCTTTTCCATCGACAGCTGAAATTCAAGTTCCGTAATTAGTCTTTTAAGGCTCTCAATTTCTTTTTCTTTCTCTTCATCTTTCTCTGCAAGTTTGATCTGGGCATCTTGTAGCTTCTTTTCAAGAATTTCTGTCTCCATCCTTAAGCTGCTGGTAGCACTGGATAGTAAACTTGGAATCTGCATTAGATTAAACAAAAATTACATTCAGTGGATATCTTTCAATATGTAGAATTAAGTGTCAGATAAATGTTGATTTCAGGAGATAAAAAAAAATAGAAATGCAAACAAACATGTCCTCAGAGACAAAACCAAAAATTGCTCTGAATTTACATAATACCCTCAAAGGATATCAAAGAGCTGTAAATGAATCAAAACTCACTCAGACCACAGAGATTAAGTAGTATGTCCAAAATCGAACAGAGAAATGGAGGTAAAAGTGGGAAAACTTAATTTCTTTACTGCAAGTATATCTTCAGGATTTTAAAATCACAGTCAAATATTTGTAAAGTGAACTACACCAAACTGTTACTTTCAGCTCCTTAAAACACTATGTAACACATTTTAAATAACAATATGTTTCATAAAATTTCTTTGATTTTTTTTCCCCGAATTTTCAAGAAACCTTTCGAAACTAAGGTTATAGGCAAAATTTTCAATTTCTATATATAACTTAAGAAAAAAAAACCAAACAACAAAGAAACATATGCCATATACAAAGGCTTGGAAAAAATCTTGTATCATCTAGAAAAAGGATGACATACAAAGAAGGTTTTATTACTTCACATGCCATTTTTCAATTGTTTAGATTATCTACTCCCACAAAACCTTTCTCATGAGTGTTACACACCTTCTTCCGGAGCTCTTCATGATCTCTCTGATATTTTGCAATTAGTTCTTGCTGCTTTTGTCTCTCAATGTCTAGTTCCATTCTTGCTTCTTCCTTGACTTTAAGAATTGCTTCTTTGTGTTGTGCTTCACCTTTAGCCAGATCAATTTCCATCTAGGCAAGAAGTGTTTTTTAACAAGATGTAGCAACTCATCTTGAAATACTTTTCACACTCCACGTTGCCGTAAATAAAGTGATGCGAAATTTGGCAGACTGAAGATTTTGGGCGCTGAAGAAACACATTAAACGATTGCAATATTGGAGCCTGGTGAGGGAAAGCTCCTACTTCCCACTGGCTCACAGCTGCATGGACGGCTCCTGCTTTGCAGAGCACCAGGACTGAGTCACAGCCAGCAGCCCCAGAAGATGTCTCACAAGCCCCATGGTGTCTCAAGTGGTACTAGATGCCTAAATTTAAGCAGCTGAACTTCAAGCTAAATCACTATGAAAATACCGTTAGCTGGTTCTTAACATAGATGATTATTTTGCTGGATGCATTACCTCTGGAGGTAAAACTCAGCTTGTTATATTTTCAAATGCAGCACAATGATACATTTCACAGTATCTAACATCTACTGTGCTAAAAATTGGTCATGAAATGTCAAGACCCATTCCCAAACAGCTGGTCTTTAAACAAGCTTAATATTAAAGATGTTAACTCTTCCTTATAAAATCATTTTTTATTCTCGCTTTACCATTCAGCCTCCCAGGGACCACACTCAGGTGATACATACTCCACATGTACTACCTTGCACTTCAGAGGGGCAGCGCACACCTAAAAAGCATCAGTTTGCACCATGTTCCTATTTTATAACATGTCCCACTTCTAAATCCATTGTAAATACCAGAAATCTAGGGGAAGGAGCATGCTGAGGGATCCCATGGATGATGTAGCGCTTTTTAATGATAACTTTTCCACAGAAGACCCCAAACCCAAGTACATACTAAAAGATGACTAACGAATTATAACCTAACTTTGTAGAATGTAATAATACCAGTTAAAGATGCAATTAGTGGTGGGAAACCTGTCTAAGAAGAAAACACATGTTAACAGGAGCTCATGCTTGTGGAGCAGCACTGTGCAACGTGTACAGCACTAGCATGGCTGCAGCAAGGTGCCCTAAGGGCAGGCGTGCAGCTGGGGTGCTGCCCTGTGCCTGAACTGCTTTCATAACGTTGCATCCTACATTCGTGGGCCAGGACCAGAAATAATCTCTATTGCATTTGTTACTCCCTAATCAAGCCAGTTTCCCCTGAATTTGGGGAGTCATCCTGGCTGTATTTTAACCCCACTTTGCATCTGTAGCCTTTACTTGATTTGTTTTTTCCTTCACTCCATTAAATAAAGGAAAAATGGGCATGTATAAAGGAGCATGCACATACGGAAGGTAGTATCATTCTCCCTCTGACCTTCCCCTTTCTCCTCACTGTGAAAGGAGCCATTGTCCAATTACTGAAAGAGTCTAGGCAGGAAGGTGTATGAAAATGGCTTTGCAGTCATTTGCGAGAGTCAGTCGATAAAATAACAAAGGATTGTTCATTTCATGGAGAAGCCAAGTCGTAGGAGTGTCAAGTCTTTTCAAATGAAATACAGAGGTATTTCCCACAGTAAATTTCACAGAAGTCTTTATTTTCATACTGCTCTGACTTGAAGGGAAGGCAAGTAAAAAACCTCAGCAGATTAGTTAGGAGGAGCCTATGTGGCAGCTTCAAAGGAGCCAGTGATGCTAGAGGTTATCAGAAAGAGCTGAAGCCTTTCTCACCCTACAGGTCCATTCTAGCACTGGGACTTTCACTGGGAACTCCTTTAGCTCTTTGTCATGTGGAGCCCCAACTCAAGTGAATGAATGAGCCACATTACTGCTACCACTTCCCCTTGCCCAATTTCCCAGTCTAACCATGCTCCTCCACTTACCCACTGCGCTCCTTAGCTTCCTCCCCATGCCCCTATCACAGCTAATGGCCAGCACTACCTAACTTCTGCTGAGGCACCCACCAATCCAATACCCATCTCCCTCAGAGTTGTTTGCTCAGCCTGGGGGCATGCAGAGCCTGCCAGATCAAGTAGAACAAGGTGCCTCTCAACCACTCGGCAGGGAGACTGCTTGGAAGGGCACATGTACCCCAAATCCCAGGTTGCACCTCTGTGCCCCTGGGCCAACGGCAACGCCTGCCTGCTCCAGGTACTTCAGATTCCAAGCTAGATGACACTGGGGCTTGTCATTTTCCTCTCTGTACATGTGGGGACTTGTCCTGACACCAGTGGGAACTACAGGTTTATAGAAAAACAACAACAAATTTTATGTTCACAGAGAACTTTGAAAGAGTAAAACTGTCATTTTACTGCTTCACTTGCCTATTGCCATGAATGATAGAATCATTCAAGGGATGGCATCAGCACGTATCCTACATAGCAGCTGCCCAAAGTACCAGGCAGAGTATCCACATACCTCTTGCCTTCCTCATGAGCTGTATGGCTAACGACTCCACTGCCTTTTGCTATTTGACAGCTCCTGATAGTTCCATAATTGCTATGCTACCACAGCTTATTTGTTAAGCTCTGCTTTGGTTTGCAAATACATGTCTTCTAAGAAAAGGACATTTTTGTCCATCTGTTATTTATTTTATAAATTTGCTTTAAAAATAGCAATATTCCGTTTCAGTTCACCTAACATGCAAGAAGGAAGGCTCTCTGTTCCTTCCATCATGTCAACAATGCCAAACCTTGTTTTTTATTGGGAAACTACTTCAGTATTAAATACATGCTTTCCTACACTTCTCTTCCAGATATGTCCGGAAACAAATCCAGGCACTGATGTGATTCCCATGCATAACTGTGGTTCAGAGTTTGTAACCCAGACTGCTCCACACACCTCCTTGGAGCTTCTGCAGGGCAACAGCCCATGAGACTGGGCTTTTCCTCTTGCACCCTCTACAGCAGAGCACACAGTGAAAGGATGGAGCTGGAAGATCAGAGGGACTGCACTCCTAACACAGACACTTCGCAAATACCTTGAAACCTGGGAATTTGCAGATCAGACCTCATCAGACCTGAACATCTGCCAAGTCTGTAAACACTCAAACACCTTTCACATTCAGTTCCAATCTATGTAGAGAGATCACCCATTAAAACCTCTAATAAAAAGAATACTATTGACATGCTTGCACTTGTGGAGACAGCTATCTGGCTTACTGTACTCATTTGCGACAGCTGACTACAACTGGAAAAAAGAAAAAAAGAAATTGAAACTGCACATCCAGTATTACCTTCTCCCTCCAGTTATCTTCATTTTGCATCTTCTGTCTTAATGCTTCCTGCAGCTGCTCCGTTCTGTTCTGATGAGAAATCAGCATTAACTCCCTAGAAACCACAAAAACTCATATGTAAATATCTGCTCTGCACAGATTGGTGGTATGCCATTTTCTTGCAATTAAGTCCTTTGTGGCAAAGGCTTGTCTTTTCCTCTTTGTTCAGTATTCTGTGCAATAAGCCCAGGAACCCTGCCTGGAGCCCAGAGGCACAGCAATAATCACTACTTAGCATCTGCATAATGCCATCACATGCCTTATGAATATTACACTTTATAGAAAACACTATAGTTGATCTTTCTTACACACACACATATTTAAACCTCAAATAGTTTTAGTATTTCTCAAGTCAAATTTTGAAGGACACTAAAAAACTGCTATAATATTCGGAACAGAAGATGTTGTATTTAACAAAC
Source organism: Psittacus erithacus (assembly GCA_009867235.2). Classification (NCBI taxonomy): domain Eukaryota; kingdom Metazoa; phylum Chordata; class Aves; order Psittaciformes; family Psittacidae; genus Psittacus; species Psittacus erithacus. Next base: position 15,226 of record WYDI02025295.1, on the reverse strand, counting down.
CTGGACTATTGCTATCATTAATTATTAAAAAAAAAAAAGTGATAGGTTTTGAATTAAAACTACCAAGTGTTTTCTATTGTTAGAGTGTCCTGGGTTCAGCAGTAGCAATCATTTTTCTCCTTCTTAGCAGCTGGTGCAGTGCTGTGGTTTTGATTTTTTGGTCTGGGAACAGCAGTGATAACACCGATGTTTGTAGCTACTGCTTAGAATGTTTAGACTGAGCAAGGACATTCTGAGCCTCATGCTCTGCC